>JACXGM010001282.1:6630-57082 GCA_016801145.1 Umbra pygmaea
CAGCCATGCTTCAAAGGGACTAAATTTAGGGGGGGGGGGTAGGAGGTGGAAAGAAAAGGGAGTAAGACAGAAAGGAGAAATATAGAGAGAGGGAATTGGGTTTGATAGAAGGAAATAAGGATTCATGGAGGAAGTGAAAAGATGGAGAATAATGGAATAATGGATGCAAATGGACGGCAAATGCTGAGGGAAAGCAGCTTCCCTGATCGACCGAGTAGGAAAAAGCACAGAGAGTTTATGTGCATCGACGGGTGTGTGTGTGTGTGCGTGTGTGTGCGTGCGTGTGTGTGTGAGTTAGAGTACATACTGGTTTTAAGGGTTTTCTATGTGTGAGAGAGAATGTTTGTGTGTGCACAGCTGGTGTGCGAGCACATTAGAGTGTAAATCTGTGTGTGTGTGTTGAAAAGTGGATTCTTCAGTGGCGTACCCCACACATAAGGACCAAATGTTAAATTAGACTTCCATGACAAGTGGTTTCTACTTCCCTTTATTCTACCAGGCAAGTCAATTAAGAACACAGTTTACATTACAATGACAGGCTGACATAAGGCAAAAAAGGGCAATGGGGACTGGGTTGGGCTTAAACCTTTAAATGTAGGACAGACAACGGGGAAGCATACATGGTGACAGCATCAGAAACACAAGAGAAACATAACAAAAATACAACAGCTACTTCAGTATGTCACCACGAGAAGAGAGACACGGCGACAATGCAGCAGCAACTCAGCATGACAACATCACGACATGACATGGAGCCTATCATGACAAAATAAATACAATAAAAAACTTGAGTCCACGAAGGCACGGTTTGATGAGTTTGCTGTGGAGGAACTTGAGTAGCCTGCACAGAGACATAACATCCACCCCATTGAACACCTTTGGGATGAGTTATAACAGCAATTGCTAGCCAGGCCTCCTCATCCAACATCAGTGCCTGACCTCACAAATGCTCTTTTGGCTGAATTGGCGCAACTTCACAATCTTGTGGAAAGCCTTCCTAAAAGTGTGGCGGCTGTTATAGCTGCAAAGGGGGGGGGCAGGTTAATATTAATGCCCATGGTTTTGGAATGGAATGTCCAACAAGCTCATATGGGTGTTATGGTCAGGTGTCCACATACTTTTGGTTTTAGTGTATTTCTTGTGTTAAATGTATAAAATATTATATTTGAATTCTCCCAATTTTGTGATGGTCAACTTAAACATGATTATGACCTTTTTTATTATATTTAACCAGGTAAGTTGACTAAGAACAATTTAATATTTACAGCAACGACCTGGGAGCAATTAGGGTAAAGTGTCTTGCCCAAGGACACAACAACATTTGGCTCAGTCGGGAATCGAACTGGCAACCTTCTGACTACAAGCCTGAAACCCTACCCACTGAGCCATCTGCACCCCCACCTTGCCTCATTGCAAAACTCCACAACATGTCCTCTCACAACAACCACATCCCTCCAAGGAAGTTTTAGATTGTTCACACGTGCTAAAGATGAACTCATTTACTAGTCAACTTCCACAATTGGGCTTGCGGGGGCCCGGCCATCTAAAGGAGGTACTAAAATGCAGTGACACAAGGCAGCCCCGTCCAAAATCCACATATCCCCCTCTGGCGAGTCTTTGCTCTCTGCTAGACCTCCGGAAACCAAGAACACCCAACCGCAACCCAAGCAGCTGCATAGATCCCTCTGTAGAGTCCTAGTTCTTATCTCTTACCATGTCATTTACTTCTATCTGCATTTTCGGTAAAATGGTTCACTAGTAAGCATTTCACTGCAGATAACGAAGCATGTTATTTTGCATCGGATAGACGAATGCCAGAGAAGGCTTGGCCCTGCTCGATGGCGACCTAACCTTTTCTTTCTGCACACACAGAGCTGGGAGGTGGGTGGAAAAGGACAGGCTCTATACGTGCTTGGAGTTCTACACTTATATAAGCAGTCCACTTAGAGACACATGAGGTGGTGAGGACGGGAATGGGGGAGGGGGGAGGGGGCATTTAATAACACAAAAGGGGGAGGGGTTGCGGTAATCTTAACAGGAGATAGCGGGGGGGGGGACTGGTGAAGATGACAAACAAGAGTAACAAATAGAGGAAAAAAAGGGAAGCATGGCGGGAGGAAGAGCTTTAGTGCCCCTCAGGGATACACATATATGTAGTAAAGTGCTGGGGGAAAAGACTGATGGTGCCTCTGTTTCTCATCTCCTCTCTATCTCTCTCTCTTTCTCCATAACGCTCTCTGTTTCTCACCTCTCTATTCCTCTTTCTCTTCATTTCTCCATCTCTCTCTCTCCCATGGTTGTGCATTGTCTCTGTGTCGTTTCTGCTGCCTCATCATCAGTTTCCTATGAGTGGGAAAGCACTGCTCGTTAGTACAGCCAGCACAAACTGGTGAAGACAGCCAAGAGAGAGCTCCAGAGAGAAAGGGAGGGAGAGAGACAAAGATAGCCCTACTGTTACTACTTTGCACCACTGTCTCCAGTAAAACAAGTCTTTTGAGAATACAAAGACAGGTGAAAAAGACAGCAAACACACCCCAGCGGCCAGAAGCTAAGAGTGTCCTACTGCAGCGGAAGGTATCCGGTAAATAAAATCCCATTTCCAACCGAACCGACCTCCACTGTGAACGAACATAAGCACAAAGTGAATAACTGTTTCAACACAGCTGCACTGTTATGTTAAACGAGACTGAGTGTTAGATTTGTGTTTGATTCACATGCAGGTTTGATCATCATATCTAACCGAACCATTCCTTTACACGAACAGAAAATGTTCTTACTGTTAGGCGATTCATTACTTTATGGCTCATTACCGATACATGAGTCATTGCCGTTACATGAATGTCAGTGCTGTTGCAGTGATAACATTGCCAGTAAGTATTCGTAGTGGTACCTACAGTGCATGCCGCTCACGTTCGGCTTGGTTTCTGACCGCCAAGCAACCTTCATTCAATCTCAATGAAATCATTGTGACATCATCAATCATCTCCCTCAAGGTGGTTATAAAGGTTTACAGGTACACCAGTGTCATAAATGTACCAAGGAAAGAAAAAGCAGATGCCATCATGTAATAAATGTACCATTAACACAGTGATGCAGAAACAATTTATTCATCCTGATTTCTCCAACTGCCAAACTAATATAAGGCGGACAGGCTCCTGTAGGCTCCCTTAGCTGCGAGATGAGACAGGACAAGGTCTGTTGCTTTTCCTCCTAGCTCAGCACCAAAAGTCATTACACGTACAGTACACACCGTCTCCAGCAAATCCTCCCTCTGCTGATTGAGTTAGCATCGCAATTAGCGCACATTTTACAATGTTTCGATCCAAAATTGAGGTTGAAAACAAGTGCTGAGGCATGGAGGAAAGAAATTTGCTAGACACTGCAGCCTTTTTAAGGCCTGGGATTATCCCAAGATCTTGCTGGAGTGAAGTGATGATTCAGAAATGACTCAGTGTAGTGGACACATACACACACAACACTCATCTTTGTAACTCAGTCTGATGGCACACATTTTAAAGACAGGTCTCCACAGATAGCAAAGCCAGGGCTGGCTGCAGGTTAACTACTAAATGAACAATGTCTAATGATTGTAGGGATGCCAGTGTGGGCCAGAATCTCTCTAAGGTGCAATGGCCAATTGGCAGATGGGAACAAATGCTGCGCTCTGATTGGGTAAGAGGCAAAACAAACAAATAGTGGCTTTTCTACAG
The DNA here is from genome assembly GCA_016801145.1 of Umbra pygmaea. Taxonomy (NCBI): domain Eukaryota; kingdom Metazoa; phylum Chordata; class Actinopteri; order Esociformes; family Umbridae; genus Umbra; species Umbra pygmaea. Next base: position 10,341 of record JACXGM010001282.1, read on the forward strand.
TTTTCTTAAAGTGTAGGCTATTTCTGAAGTAAAGAACTACTAGTCTAAATGCTTTTATATCAAGGGAGCATTTGTGTGAGCATTGTGCTTTAAATGGCACTTTTCTTCCTAGATAGTGCACTATTTTAGACCAATTTAAAAGTAGTACACAATAGCGTGGTGAGGGCCCCAAATTAAACCCTAACTGTCATTTAAGATATGTCTCTAAATTCAAGTGGATATGAATTTCCTCAGTTTCACCTTCATTCATTCTCAAGATCTCTGCATGAAAAGCAAATTTCATTCACTCTATGTATTAAATAGATGCACAAACCCACACACACAAACCTGTACACACACTTATACACACAATCCTGCACAGACACACATACCTGTACACCAGCCGCGGTCGGTGGATCTTAATTGGGGAGGACGGGCTCGTATTACGCTCGGAACCGGAGTGAATGGAATGGTGCGCAACAAACAAAACCAATAGTTTTTTTGATTTGCACACATTCCATTCACTCCGGTTCTGAGCGTAATACGAGCCTGTCCTCCCCAATTAAGATCCACCGACCGCGGCTGTTGTACACACACACACACACAAACTGTACACATACACACATACCTGTACACACACACAAACTTGTAGACACACCCACACACACAACCTTACACACACCCACATACACATAACTTTACACACACCCACACACACACATAACTTTACACACACCCACACACACACATAACTTTACACACACCCACACACACATACCTGTACACACACCCACACACACATAACCTTACACACACTTACACACACAAACCTGCACACACAATACCACACTGCAATGAGTCAACACATGGATCAAAAACAGAAACACTTCAAACGAACAGCGCGAGAAATGTACAAACAAAATAAGACCTGCACTTGTATTAAAATACACCCAAGAAGGAACACGTAAGACAACAGAACCAGTCCTGCTTCCAGAACAGCGTACTGTACAATCTTTGAAGTGAGGAGTGGGAGAACCTCTGAAGCTCTCGTAGGAAGTGAGACACAGTGGGGTGTTTCTTTTCTCAACCCCAACTCTTTAAGTCTCTCCTTTGGGTTGGCGCCCAGAGAAAAAAGAAGAGTGGGGGAAGGAGAGAGGGAGCGAGTAAGGTAAGTACAAATGAATTACAGAGAGAAAAGAAAAAGAAGATGGAGAGAAACAGAAAGAAAGAGTAACAGAAGGAGAGAGAAACAGAAAGAAAGAGTAACAGAAGGAGAGAGAGAGATAGAGACAGACAGAAAGAGAGAACCAGAAAGAGAAACAGAAAGAGAGAAAGACAGAAAGAAAGAGAGACAGAATGAGAGAGAGACAGAAAGAGAGAACCAGAAAGAGAAACAGAAAGAGAGAAAGACAGAAAGAAAGAGAGACAGAATGAGAGAGAGACAGAAAGAGAGAGACAGAAAGAAAGAGAGACAGAATGAGAGAGAGACAGAAAGAGAGAGACAGAAAGAGAGAGAGACAGAAAGAGAGAGAGACAGAAAGAGAGAAAGACAGAAAGAAAGAGAGACAGAATGAGAGAGAGACTGAAAGAGAGAGACAGAAAGAGAGAGACAGAAAGAGAGAGACAGAATGAGAGAGAGACAGAAAGAGAGAGACAGAAAGAGAGAGAGACAGAAAGAGAGAGAGACAGAAAGAGAGAGAGACAGAATGAGAGAGAGACAGAAAGAGAGAGACAGAAAGAGAAAGAGACAGAAGGAGAGAGAAACAGAAAGAGAGAGAGAGAGAAAGAGAGAGAGAGAGGGTGACAGTGGAGAGAGAGAAGGTGGATAAGTGTCAAAAGGAGAGGGAGAAAGATGGGAGAAAAAAATGTAATGCTACCACCACATTTAGTCAAGGCCTTTAAAACAGTGCCAACCTCTTTGCGCCCTATAGCGTAAAGTGGCCTTCTATGTCTGAGCCGAAACAACTGCACGGATTGAGGCAAATTCACTCACACTGTGTAAAAAGTTGTGCTTGTGTGCAAATAAACATACCCCTGGGTCCTCAACAAATAGTACATTGCTAAAACGTCAATTGAACACCTAGGCTCAAACAGCCGTAAGCCCCTATTATTAGCCTGGTATTGGAACACATTTCAGCTAATAAACATCTGTTCATCAAATGAACACTGATACGAGTAACCTTCAGTGAGTATCATCAAGATTACGCAAAAGACGATAATAGAAAGAGATATCTTTGTCATGGAGAAAGGCATTAAAACCGGAATTGGACGGTTTTATGATTAGCACATGAATAGAGGACAATTGTAGCTGTCCCAATATGGTGCCAGAGTGCACTGGCAATGTGAGATATGTAGATAGGTTCTGTTTGCTATACATCTCTATGGAATAACTGGGAAGAATCTCATGATTATAAATCACATTACCCAATGTATGAATATTGATTACGACATCTAGCTTTGTTGGTCTCTACATGACCAACCAACCTCAGATTTGGAGTAGTTACAAGGTCTTTTTCCTTGCTTTTCGATAGCTCGATACTAGGTGAGTTTTAATTGCACCAAATTAACTATATCCATAGAGAGCACAAGAGCACGTCCGGTTGTGCATTGATTTCTTTACTTCAACATACTCAGTCGACTTTTTCCAGAGAATTCCATCCTCTGATATTTCTCATATATCTGGTATTATGAAAATGAATGGCAACCTCACAGGAGATGTGTTTGTAAATACAGTTGTTGCTAAAGATCTTCCATTCATTAACAAAACAGATTCATATCTCAATCACATTTCAGCTAGCTTGTTAAAGGTAGCTTAATGTGTTGGTAATGCAAGCCCATTGATGAGTTTGACTTACTTCAGAAGTGTATGCAATTACTAAACTGAAGACAACTATTCCTCTCAATCGTTTACCCACGATTAAAGAAAGATGCACAAAAGCTTACAGAGATTCTTTACAAAAGGATCCAGCAGTCAGGAAGAAAGACAGCTCAATAAGTATGCTTAGATATGCAGAACAATACGTGGTTTAAATACTTGGCACCACATGACAATTTCACGACAGGAGAAGAGACGATTTAATAAGCAAGCTTAGATATGCAGAAAAATCCTTGGTTTAAATACTTGGCCATACAAGTTAATATCACAAGGGGGGATGATTGTCTTTTTAAATATGCTTGGATATGCAGAAAAAAATTGATTTAAATAGTGGGCACCGCATGATAATATTATGACTAAGTATATTCATTTCCACAATACTGTAAGGCCATGATGTGTATTAGGATTTCATGTTTATATGTCATGTGGATGCAAAGATTCTAAGCATGTTAGTTCAGTATTGTGAGAAGTGATTTACACTATTTATACAAATATCAACATTTCTGTCTGTTGTTTAATATATTGGGCCCACTCTGGACAGGGCTGATAGAACTTAATCTAGACTCCCACGATGCATTGATCAGGTTGATATGAGTAGAGGTAAGCATTCTCTGGATAGAATAGATCAAATCTATAGTTGTGTGGTTAGTTCACTGATTTGGATGTTACGCATAATGGTTAATGGCTTGAGAGTTCCCCAAAAACAATGTTTTTACTGATTGTACCCATCCGGGTTTATAGGTTGGTAACTAACCATATGCTAACTTCAATTGTCTCTAGACTGCATGCAGAAACGTACAAATGGTTTACATAAATAAATCTGACTGTGTGTAAGTAGAACAAATTCCAGAGTCAGCAGTATCACTTTGACATTTCCATTTGACATTTTAGTAATTTAGTAGATGCTCTTCAGAGCTGCTTACAGAAAGTGCATTCATCTTGAGATTATATATTTCAGGTATAAGGAAATAAATGCATCACTTGGATAGAATCATCTTTAAAAAAGCACAATGTGAAAAATAACAAAACATATCTCCATTCTTATGGGGATATTGAAATGCTCTCTTTTTATAACCTGGAACCATGTGACATCCTGATGGAAAGGTCAGTGTACAAAAAAGCAGAACAGCTTGGAACTGACGTCTATGAGAGAGGGCCATAGGTACAACTCAATTATGATATCAAGGTTGGGAAAATAAAATAAAAAAAATATATAAAATGTAATACAGTAACAGTATGCTCCAGAGCAGGTCTTTCTCTGCCTCTATGAATATTTCATAATTTCTGAAAATAACATGCCTCTTTGAAAATTCAGTTTGCTTAAAAATCCTAATGCTTACAGAGATGCCCAGTGTATTTATACATGTTACATGGGAGCGTACAGATAATGTATGCCACATATTAGAGCACATAGTAGAGCACATAGTAGAGCAGTCTTGAGAACTGCTGAGGTCGTGACTAAACCTGTATTCTGTTAAAAGGTGAGTCAGGGCCTTGTGGGTTTAGAGGAGCATGGTAGTGGAAGATAGACCATATTTCGCTTCCTGAATAATTGACAGGCACTAGAACATGGTTTTTTACCCTCCCCTCTTCCACTTTTTCTCTGTTCTTTGTTTCTTTTGCGTTCTTCTTTTCATCATTTTGATGTATTTCTTTGTCTAAAAGCATCTCCAAAATGGAATATATCATTGTCTCTCTTGTTTTCGAGGCCTCTTTTTTACCTCACTTTCTACCCGGCATTCTTTGGTCTCTCTTTCCTGCCTATTAATTCCCCTTTTGGGATCTCTCCCTTTTTCCTCTTTCTATCCTTTCTTTCTCTAAATTCTCTCTCTCTCTATACATATCACGGCCACTTAATTAGGTACACCTGTTCAAATGTTCATTAACGCAAAAATCTAATCAGCCAATCATGTGGCAGGATGTCAATTGCATTTAAGCATGTAGACATGGTCAATATGGGTAAGGGTAATTTGAAAAAGTGCTGGTATACTGGGATTTTCCTGCACAATCATCTCTAGTGTTTACAGAGAATGGTCAGAAAAATAGATAATACCCAGTGAGCGGCAGTTCTCTGTGCGAAAATGCCTTGTTGATGGCAGAGGTCAGAGGAGAATGGCCAGACTGATTCAAGATGATAGAAAGGCAACAGTAACTCATATAACCACTTGTTACAACCAAGGTTTGCAAAAGAGCATCTCTGAACCACAACACGTTGAACCTTGAAGCAGATGGGCTACAGAAGCAAAAACCACACCAGGTGCCACTGCTGTCAGCTAAGAACACGAAACTGAGGCTATTATTTGCACGGGCCAACCAAAATCGGCCAATAGAATATTGAAAAAAATCATTTCCTGGTCTGATGTGACTGAATTTCTGCTGCAACATTCAGATGGTAGTGTCAGCATTTGGCCTAAACAACATGAAAGCATGGATCCATCCTGCCTAGTATCAATGGGTCAGACTGGTGGTGGTGTAGTGGTGAGAGGGATATTTCCTTGGCACACTTTGGGCCCCTTAATAACAATCGAGCATCGTTTGAATGCCAACGCCTACCTGAGTATCATTGACCAGATCTCAATCCAATCGAGGAACTTTGGCATGTGGTGGAATGGGAGATTGGCATCATGGATATGCAGCCGACCAATCTGCAGCAACTATGTGATGCAATAATGTCAATATGGATCAAAAGGTCTCAGGAGTGTTTCCAGCATCATGTTGAATCTTTGCCACAAAGAATGAAGGCATTTCTGGGGTCCAACCCAGTACTAGCAATTTGTACCTAATGAAGTGGCCGGTGAGTGTACAGTACATCACTTTCACTCCCTCCCTGTCTTTCTGCCTCCTCTATTTCAAACCTTTCACTCCTTTTCCTCTCTCTATAACTCCCTCCTTTTCTCTCCTTCACTTCAACATTCCTCTTGTCTTTTTTATTTTCTTTCTCCCTCCCCCACTCCCTCTCACTCTGTCCAGAAACTTTTCCTCTGTCTTTTTGTTTTTCATTAGTTTCTATCTCTATTTTACACACATCAATTTCACTTCCAATCTTCTATATCGGCATAAATATTTCTAAACATTTTTCTTCCACTCTCTCCCAAGGCCACGACTTGGTCAGGAGGTACATACAGTATATACATCTGTCACAGGAGAAAGGACATGTTTTCAAAAGCTATTTTCCGTGATAAAGCATTAAGGTAGGAAAACCCACGTCACAATTTCCAAGGCAAGTTTTTTTTCAGTGCCCGTGACGATGACAATCAAGAAATGTATGTATGTGGGATGTTGGGAGATCAAAAACAGAAATGTACAGTATTTCTAGGACTGACAACGATATTGATAAGCTTCATTATTCCTCCTTTGGGCATCAATCCTTCAAATTCTCAGCTGCCAATGACCGAAATCACTGAAACTGGAAATCCCCATCAGAGCTGCTGTCGATCATTGCAAATGTTAATTCTCCATTATTTACAGTTTGTCTTTGCACATTTATGCCCCAGTGTCTCTGTCACGCCCCATGGTGGATATGCACATTATCATCTGCGTCTGCATGTGTTGGCAAAGTAGTTACTGAATTCAGCTCTAATAATCAATAATTGCATACTAACCAAACATATAATAATCTCATACATACCAAATTCACAAAATTCCCTATCACTCAAACCCTACTATAGACCGCTGTCAAAGGGATCAATGGGTTATCCTGTATTATGGCCAAGTCTATTTTAAAACACTTAACTGACCCATAATGGTGGCCACTGCGATCACACTTGGCTCTGAGCTATTGTTTAACATTTAGAATCACAACTAATTTGTGCATAGTGTGTTTGGAGAGTCCAGAGAGTCCGATATTGTTTAAGTGAACATACTCCACTCACACTTTTACATTTCAGATTGCACACCAAATGATTTATGACCAAAAGAAGTTGCACTGTAGAGCGCTATCAAATCTATGTCTGGGACCAAAATGGATCCCTTTTCTCTGGAAATCATTTAGCTGGTCTCATCCAGAGTGACTTACTGGTTGATTATTAGTGATTGCGTACAGTACATTTACTACCTACAGCACAATATATTTTTATCAGGTGGCCGATCAATAGGCCAATTGGAACCAATCAATCAATCAAATGTATTTTATGAAGCCCTTTTTACAAGAGCAGTTGTCACAAAGTGTAACGCAGAGCCCAGGGAGTGCAGGAGTTCAGAGACATTTTGAATGGACTGATTATACGCATTGGTTATTTTCTATGCATTCTGTGTTTTTCCTTATCTGTCAGTGCATTGCATGGTGTTTTAGTTTCCTTTCATTTAGTGTATGTCCCTTTAAGGATTTTTGACAGCTCCTCCAGTTGGGTAGTTGCTAGGGTGTAGGTTAGGTTAGGCTGGTATCTTGTAGCTCTGTTGATTAAGTGATTACGTTTAGCCATGTTGTATTAGGTAGTTTACTTTCTGGTATATAAGCGCTGCCTAACTGGAGATAGCTGTCGGTCATTGTTTATCTGTTTATTTGAATACTGTTCAAAAGCTACCTTACGACTTGTGAAAAGTTATTAGTTTATGCGTACTTCGATATGTTTATGTTTAGCTATCAGTGTCCCATGCTTCTAAAGAGCATGTAGGCTTAACATATATATCAGTTGTGCAACTCGCTAAAGGCATACCCTGCAATCTCCCATGTGTGTGTCCTCGACTGGTAAATAAATATAAAAAAATTAACAACAACCACCATTCCTGTTTGGTCTCCCTCCTTTCATCCTACAAACCTTGACACAAAGTGCATTGACAGATACACAACCTTAAACCCCCAAAGAGCAAGCCACAACATGTGATGCAGAGTAGCTAGGAAAAACTCCCTAGTAGGTGGAACCTAGAAAAAAACCTAGAGTGGGGCCGGACTCAAGGGATTTTCCAGTCTTCTTCTGGCTGAACACGGTAGAAATTCTGAAGCTACACAGTTCATTGTATTATGGCAAAATTGTTTATTTGTGTTAAATTAGTGTACATAAATTGAGATGGAATGGGTGGGCTGTGACCACAGTCTTTGTGTAGCATCAATACAATTCGGTGGTCTTGGGCAGGGACAACGAGACGCGTTGGAGAGTCACCAGGCATAAAAGTGACTACCAACTGCAGACGTGAGCACCCGAAGTGGGCACCAGCACCACGGGGTGGGCACAGGATAGAGACAGTAAGGAGTCATCAGGCCACACAGTCTGATGAAGCATATTCCAAGGGTTAGGGTCATCCTAGGATCAACATGACATTAGGGCTGCAACAACGATTAATAAAAATTGAATATTAAAATTGTTGGCAATGAATTTCATTATCGATTTGTTGGGTCTATGTTGCTGTTCGCTTTGTGTTGGAGCTACGTCACTTAAAGAAAGAAAAAACATTTTAAACTCTGACCGAAATCTTCGATATTATGGCAGAACGTCACTTTAAATTCAACAAAAATGTTTTATGTGCAAACTCTGTAAAATATAAATGGAATGGCACCGGAGCACAACCGTAATGAGGAAGCACTTGTTAAGAAAACAGGTTGGAGCGATAAGCGAAGGGGACTCAACAGCAGAGTAAGTTACTACATAAAACTAGCATGCTTTGCGTTTTTAAATGAGGATTAGTTCCTCCCACAGCAGGTAGTTCTAATTTATCACATAGTGTTTGGTCGCGATCCAGCTTAAAAGGTCTATTAAATCATATCCACTTCAACATTGTATGACAAGTGTATTTAACTAGCTGGCTAATTAATGTTTGCGGCAGAACAGACACGGTAGAGCTAACATTAATCTAGCAAGCTCATTAACAATACAGACAGTGCTCAAGTAAACAAACAGAAAGAGTTATAGTGCAAAACAAATTTAAAACACAAACCAGATCTTACTATTACAGTTTTACAACATATGCTAACCTTGTACCTCTTCGGGGACTAATTTATTTAACGTTTCACTATATGATTTACTTTTATCATTTTTTTAACTACTGTTGCGCACATTAGAAACTCCAAAGTCCGTTTCAAATTATAAGTCATTCTTAATCAAAAACAGTTAATGTCAAAATAAGCACAAACAGGTAAACATACATAAAGCAACGAAATTACAATTTAACAGGCCTTATTATAAGGCCATTTACAACTATGTTATATAAAAGCTGTTTCTATTATTGTTTTGTAGACAATAATTTTACCATCTCAGGTCAGAAAAAAAATTCATATTTTGCACCTTACTAAAGAAATTAGCATATGTTTTGCACATGTTTTATAGCATACATTTAGGTCTGTTGTGTTAAAATTGTCAATTTGGAATAGCATTTTTTTGTTCTGGAAATATTTGTCTGTTTATCTGTTTATCGGATTCATTGATTAATCAAATAAATAATTGACAGATTAATCGATTTTCCAAATAATCGTTAGTTGCAGCCCTAGTCAGAGCCACCTCTCACCTGCTCCATAAGCAACTTAGAAGTGCTCAACTGGCCTTGCCACACACAAAGTATTGAGAGGGTTGTTGAAGTGGTTGACTGAGGCTTCACAAGAAAAGAGAGATGGAGGGATCAGGGCTCAGGAGATCAGCAGGAGGCTCATGTCCAAGAATGAATCAAATAAGGACTTTCTTCAACCTAACTAAGTTCAGGAAGTAAGGATATTGTTCCTTGTAATTGTATCCCGTCATATTAATGCAGTTCACTAGTTAATAAACATGTTCATTTGGTTTGGCTCTGTAAATATAAATGATTTCCCTTATATCTGTTAATATATTATAAAAATGTTTTGAAAGATTAAAATTCACAATTTAAAAATACAAAAATAAAAAATAAAATCACATTTTAATTCCAGATGAAAAAATACATAACTTAGACACACCTCATGTTAGGATTTCCTTCAGCTTCATGTTAGAACCTGAGTATGATCTGCCCTAATACAGTAGGTTTCCAATATGTCTAGAATAATGTTTTGGTCAATGGCTTCAAAGGCAGCACTAAGGTCAAGAAGAGAACAAACCACAGCATTGGTTGGATGATACTTGGAGGTCAATTATCACCTTCACAAGTGCAGTCTCAGTACTATGATAGGGTCTAAACCCAGACTGGAGCTTTTCATAAGTATTATTGGTCTTTAGGAATGTATTTAGTTGCTGGGTGACCACTTTTTAAATATTTTTGAGAGAAAAGGTAGATTTAAAATAGGCTGGTAGTTATTTAGCATTTCTGGGTCAAGCTTAGGGAGGTTGGTACACACCCAGAAGAATCTCCTTTAGTAGTTTGGTTGAAATAGGGTCCAGTTGACAGCTGGAATGCTTTAAGGCCTTTACTCTTTCATGCAGAGGCTGCAGATTTGGAACACGAGTGGGGATATTTTATGGAGATAAAACAAACAAATTTCACATATTTTCATCTTTCAGAAGTTAGAGTATTTCTTTTTATAGTTTACACAAAAAAAAGGCATTTGGCAATCTCAAAATCATTGAGTTCACTTCTTTGGCAGTAGCTCGTTGTTTTTCTCTTCTGTTATGTCGTTCGTATAATCCCCAACAAGTAGTGCTGTCTCCATTGATGTCAATTGCATATGAAGAGTAATGTTTATATATAAGAGAACCTAAAACTCTGCACACTCAAGATCATTGCAAATTATTTCAATGACATGGTTTAGGTCAGCCGACCAAAAGCTTATTATTACATTTGTTTCGTTCAGCTGACTGAAAACTTATTAGTACATGTTTCGGTCAGTCGACCAAAAACGTATTATAACATTTGTTGGCAATGATCTTGAATGGGCAGAGTTTTACATTTTAGTTTAAAACAATCCTGACTACTCTAAAGGCATTCACAACAGATTAGTATAACACATGACTTCGGAAGCTGATACATGAAAGTAATTACTTTTGCGAAATCCAACACATCCCGTGGTGTAACGGGTTAATGTTTACCCTACGACGCAACAGATCACAAGTTCAAATCTCTTCTCTACTGGTGGAAATACCCTTTTTTTTAACTTTCTTTCATAACAACATGGGTGCAACCAACTTCGCTTTCAACATATACACCAAGCAGTTTGTGCAAACAGAGTTTGCAGTATCACTATCCATTTGGAAATCCCGGGTGGACTCAGTTTAACAGGCACCAATCTAAATCCTCACTGATGATTTGACGTGTTTGATTGAGGGGGGTTGTATTAAGATATATAAAGATACAAACACACAAATAAAAAAGTAAAGGTTTAAGTAAACACATTTAAATACAGAAAATAGGCAGAAAATCTGCTCCAAATACATTTCTATAGTAATAATATGAACATTTTACATTGATTCACTCAAAGTTGTGTTTTCGACATCTCAGTGCCTTAGGTAACTACCAACTCAGCTACTGGAAGTTGCCCAAAAACCTTCGGTTACATCCCTGCATAATTTTAGAAAATATTTAGTGTAAGTATCAATGAAATGACTAACAACCTCCAAAATGCTGTGGTGGAATAGTTTAAATCTACTGTTCACCAAAGACTTAGGCAGCATCATTACTAAGACCAAATTTAAGATGCAAAACTCTGATCAGCACCAAAAACAGAAAGAATGAGCACACAAATTTTATTGATGATGTAACGAATTATGGCAACAGCAAAAGTAATTCAGAAGTGTACAGAAGCATCTTGGGTACCAAATGTACAAGGAAATGCCACCAGATTCATTAGGCACAATGCAACAGGAAAATGACCAAACACACTACCAATGCAACCAAGGAGTTTGTCAAGGGGAGAAAGTTGAGTTTAGACTAGTCAAGTCAATCCTCTGATTTAAGTCTGATTGAACATGCATTTCACTTGCTGAAGAGGAGACTGAAAAAACGCCAAAAGAAAGCAAGAGCTCTCAATCACTGAGCAAGCGCTCTAAATGGCTGGAGTAAAGGCTTGGCAAAGCATCTCAAAATGATGATAGCAAGTGTTTGGTGATGTCAACATGTCACATACAGTACTCACTGATGTTTTTGCATGCAAGAGATTTAAGACTATATACTAGCTTTTATAATTCTTATATTTGCTTTAAATCGAATTGTCTTAATATTGGTCCATCATTACGCCAGGACCTACATGCCAGCAATTTGATCATGCCTTGAAGTGTCTGAACATATTTATATGTATTTGAAAATTGTCCAGAAGCATAGTGGCAACAAAGGTGATATATTTGTTTTTGGAAACCAAACTGTGAATATAGTGATGAGCCACAATGCTGAGTCATTATTTCCCACACTTGGATTCTGACTCCCAGGTCCTGATGTGCAACGCTCACACGGGTGAAATAATAAACAAGGTTTGCAGTGACTTATGACTCTTGGGGGGTCCCCTAACATTTCACGATTTTATTCAATGTTAAAATACATCTGGGACCCCCCAAACACAAAAAAATTATAATCTTACAGATACCCTAGTGGTTACAGGAACCCCCCAGACCCCCTCATTTTGAACCCTGCCAATAATCCTTTCCTACAGATATGATGCACATGTGGTTTGTGCTGTTTATGATCTTGAATAGGAAATCTCACAAATCCCAGGTAATGTTCAAGTTATGCAGCGTGGGCTTTCACAAACATCCAATTATAACAACTCCTATTCCTAAGAATTGCATCCAAAAATCTTTATAAGAAATCTTAACACAAAGTTATACCTTCTTAATGCAGATGACACCATGAAACCTTGTTTAATTATAACATAGTACACCAGTCACAGGATTTCCGCCCCATAAAATACATGTTGATTATATTAATTGCGATGTGCACACACTTTTGTTGATGAGAAATGTTTTTTCTAAGCCTGCATGAGTTCTAATTTAATTTAAGTCTGAGCCAATGGAATGTTTCACAACTATGGTGTGTAGAAAAGTGAATGTGTGATAACTGATAAACAATTCCCTAGTTGCGGTCAAAGCTAGCTGACACCTAGCCTAAAAAACAACTGGCAAGTTTCAGCTTTCATAAACAGAAATGTTATTAAAACCATGAAAAAATGTACCTTAACATTGAGAATTTAAAATATGGTATTGCAGCCATGGTTTCCAGAAAGCAGTATCTTTATGAGCAGTATGGTAAAAAATGTGGTCTGTATTCGGTGACATACAGGCTTTTTATCTGGGAAGTATGTGTTTATTTGTATGTAAAACAGAATAAAAGTTTATATCTAAAATAAACATTAATACAACACAAAGCAACAAGAATTCCTTATGTTGTTTAAAAGCTGATGGGATGAAGAGTACTTAAAAGGTAACAAAGTAGAAGAGGTTTCAAGAAGAAGGTATCTCAGCTACAACACTTTCCATTACAAGGCCATTTTCTGCAAGTAGTTTTCTGATGTTGAAACATGTACATTGGTGTCATTGGCCCTCATTTATGAAACGTGCGTACAACCAAAAACAGGCGTACGACGGGCGTACGGCTATTCCTACGCGAAGCAAGGGATTTTTCAATTTGAACGTGATCGTAGGCTGCGATAAAATCTCACGTCTGGTCTGACTTCGTGTACGCAAATTCTATAGTGTATCTAGCGGTGTTCATGGTATAACCACCCGGTTCAGTGAATTGTTGAACCAGCAATCATTGATGAATATGTCGGCATCGCAACTACCCCATATTGCAAATTACATTTCAGAATTACGAATTAATTATATACAGCACATTGCTATTAGGTGGTTTATTTTTTTCCTTTTACTTCGCGGTGGCCTATAACATGAGGGCAGAAATTAGGCAAACAACAAATTGAATCAAATAATATATATATATTATTTAAACAAGCGCTTTGACAGTCCTGTAGTCAAAGCGATCGCAGATCTGGAGGACCTTAATTAGCGCTCTCTACATTGGGACCTTTCAGCGGTAGATCAGGGACAGGTCTGGTATATATGACAGCCAACAACAGTGGAAGTATGCCAGCCGTTTTAGCAGCTATGAAGTCCCTTTCTGCCCTGTATATTCAAACTATGATTAAAATACAATTTTATGAGATTGCTGGGTTTCCAATAGGGGAGAAGTGGGCGATTGATACTGCGTCTGTAGCCACCATCCATGAATGATTACGCATTTATCAATCGCAAAAACTTTAATTCAATCAACGTTCAGATCATATGTGATGCCAGGATGTTTGTTCTAAATATGGTAGCCCGGTGGCCGGGTGGGACGCGCGTCTCTATTTTTCTAAACTGCAGCATTGGAACAAGGAGGGCGCACTGCATGGCTGGAGTCATCTCCTCGGTGAGTTACGCGCTCGTACAATTATTATAATAGTTCTACATTTCTTTGGTGAAATGGTTGGATGTGATTCCTCTTGGTGAAAAAGGGTATGCCCTGACTGAGTACATACATCGCTTGCAAATCCCGAAACAAGCAGGAGCGCAGGTTCAACAGTGCGCACACACGCACACAAACCACAGTGGAGTGATGTATAGGTTTGTACAGGTGGCTCTGTCTTGGGTAAGCGGGGTGGGGTGGGGGGATTGCAATACACACCAGAGCAGGCCTGCAACATAATTATGGCATGCGGGGTTCTCCGCGATATAGCTTTGGAGAACGGGACCATTCAATGAAGATCAGTGGCCACAACAGCCACCATTGTGGTCTGTACGAAGGAGACAGGATCTTATTCTGAGCTTCTAATATAGTAAGTGCTATATTGGGTAAGAAAGCTACTTAAAAAATACAACGTGGAATATTTAGTGAAAATAATTCATTTATTTGAAATACACTTCAGGTTCTTGTTAATCGCTTTCAATGACTATAGCAGTAACCTCAGTCAACACCGCATTTTCCCTTTAACAATCGACGCCTGATTTTAAGCTTCCAAATAAAACAAATAAGCGTTTGGCCTGCACCTGAGGACTGAGCGTCTTTATTTTTTCTCAGGGAAAATCCTTTTCTTTGCCGGATTTCTCTTATCCATGTCGTAAATTCTAAGGGCGAGGCCTCTAATTCATGCATATTTGTGGGCGTGTTATGTAAATTACGATTGTTTTCAACCGTCTGATTTATCAACAGCCGCTCATTCGTACGCTGGAATTGGAGTGATACGAATGTTTTGTAAATCACACGTGAGTCTCGTCGTAAGATGATTTCTGCGCTCAGATCTACACGGTTTCTACGCATGTTTGATGAATGTGGGCCACTGTGTTCTTGTTACTCTTTTTTTCATATATGTTTTAAAATATATTTCAGAACACAGTAACTGACCAATTTGTTTGTTTATTTCTATTAATTTAAAATCACAAACAAATATATAATTGTAATATTGTAGCTAATACGATCGTGGTTGCCCTACAACAAGAACAAGAACTTCATCTATATTTTTAACAATGCATATTTGTTTTCATGCAACATTGTCTTTAGCGAAGATCTTCTAAACACATTACTTCAAACAATTGTTACAGATGTACTCAAACTTCCGGGAACTGAATCATTTCAAATCACAGACATAAAACATTAAAAATAATTTTGTTCATAGCAGTCTTCTTCAGTACCATGGTTGGCTTTCAACGTAAGCTATTCAATGACAGGGGAGGCAGCACAGAGTTAGCCTTAGACCCTCACTTCCTAGTGAACCTCATGCAATGTTTCCAAAAGCTCCTCCATGCAACAAAACAGCACCAGGCTAAAACAACACCTCTTGATATTCAAGTGCAACACTGACAATCAGGGGATTTTGTTGATGGCTTTGCCCCCACACACACCTCCCTTTTACCCTCCCTCGGTCAGAAAGATGGTTACTGCAGCCCAGCAACATGCTTGTGCCCTTTCATAATTCATCGAGTTGTTCTTATGGCCCAAGTAGGCATGTAAGATCTGAATCAGTGCAACTGAAAATCTCACTCAGCCAAACGCACCCCTATTCCTTCTTGCTGTGGCTGAGGGCATTTTGCTCAATCCACCAAACACTGGATGCCTTCTAAAATGCACCCTATTCCATTCACAGTGTAAAGGGCTTTGGTCAAAAGAAGTGCACTGTGTAGGAATAAGGTGCAATTTTTGGATGCAGACAATAGGACTACATTAACACTACTGCAGCCTTATCCTGTATATGACCATTTGTATTTACGGGGACAATAATCACAGGTGAAAAAACTAAAGACATTTCTAGAATGTTTGTAGATATTGAATTGAACTTCTGTGGAAAACGAGGAAATGTATTCATATGTGTTGAGGAAATGAGATTGTGAGTATGAGGGAAACAATGCACATGCAAGTGTGTTACTGAGTACACACACACACGCATGTGCAAACAAGAACAAACTCACACCCACCAAAGTACCAGGATCTCACAGCTGTGCCCCTCCCTACACTGACATCCTGTAAAAGATAATTGACAGATTTAAAGTCAAACACACACCCAGCCACTCTCTCTAACAAACACATGCACACACACTGTAAAACACAACCTTTCTTTTGCACACAACCCGTGCAAGCACACAAACGGCGAATGTGAGAGACTCGTTAACTACTTTAATCAGTGTTAATCACTGTAGACTCTCGCCTCACTGTCAAACTGAGACCAGTCTTGTCTGACTAACAAAGAGACAGAGAGAGAGACAGAAGAATAGAGGCACAGAAACAGATAGTAAAAATCGGAAGTGGTATCTAAAAATATACAGTGCCCATGGAGCCGCGAGTCTGTGGCAGGTTTGATGTACTTTATCTTCATTTCCATGGTTGTGGTTCCGAGGCCCATATGGCCAAGCCCATGGCGGGAGACGGGTGGGCAGGCAAAGTCAACGCCATCAGGTTTTAATTTCAGTTAGGATCGAGCGGCCAGCGCGGGAGGGGAGCGAGGGAGCACAAAATGCAGAGCGAGCCAGGTGGAGATAGAGGGGAGGGGATGAGATGAAGGGATAGAAATAAAGGGAAGAGATAAGGGGGGTGAATGAACGGTGGCATGGAAATAGAGCTGGAGGAGAGGTTATGCGCTTTACCGGGAGGAGAAGAAAGGGAG
Organism: Umbra pygmaea; assembly: GCA_016801145.1. Classification (NCBI taxonomy): domain Eukaryota; kingdom Metazoa; phylum Chordata; class Actinopteri; order Esociformes; family Umbridae; genus Umbra; species Umbra pygmaea. The sequence continues at coordinate 27,146 of JACXGM010001282.1, forward strand.
GCCGAGATGGAGGGAGGCAAAGGGAGGAAAATTGAAAGATGAGAGGGGCAGATTATAGAAAATATAAAAATAAGACGGTCAAATCACGACAACAGGAATGGATAGCAGAATTGTGTGAGGGTGCGCAAAAACTGATAGAGTCGAACTCGGAGCGAAAGGGAGAAAGGCCAACAGAGAAGGTGGAGGAAAAAAGTAAAAAAGTAAGGAGTGTTTACGGAACTGTAATATGGTTTCTGTTGAAGAAATGGGTTTGGCTTTCACTGTTTAACCAAAACTCTGTAGGTAGCTTAGCCACCTGCATGGCAGGAACAGTGGGCCACACAGCTGGAATAGTAATGCCTGTGTTTGGTGATTAGAATTTCAGATACAGTCCGCCTGCGCTACTTGGGCTGTAATGTGAGGCCCTAATGCAGCTAGCTTGTGTAGTGGAGCATACGGGATCTCTGAATGTGACCTTATGTTCGTAAAAGATAGCGTACACCATCGACTAATGTGCTTCTCTTGTAGCAAGCATGTGAGTGTGGCAGGTGTGGGCGTGCATTTATACAGCGTATTCATTTGGAGTATGATCAAGAAGTGGGGGGTGGGGGCAACATAGGCTTACCTGCAGAAAACTAAACACAGTGTGGGTTGCTCCTGATTTTCCGGGCAGCACTGAACACCTAGAGAGGGTTAAGTGTTTGACGTTTGTCTGATGTGCTATGCTATGACACGTACAGCAGTGTTTATGCAAAACACTTATGTGAGGTAGTGCCTGAAGAGTTCATACAGACAGACTAGGCAGGTACGGTATCATTATTCCACCTGTGTGGTTCTCAAATCTCTCCTTGAGAAGCGTCAGTTGTTCCACGTACTCAACCTGTTCCAGAGCAAGCAGCCATGAATTGTATATAATCATCAACCCCATGAGTAGCAAACTGTATTTCCTTTTTTATTACACTGAAATGTGTAATTTGTGCGGAGGGGTTCTGAAAAGATTTTTGAGGACTACTACTACTGTTTGCCAGCACAATAGAACCCTCACATTAAGTTGCAAATGGTTGAGCTTCCTCCACTGACAGTTTGCTAGGTTCTACTCAAAGCTTGAAACAGATATCCTGTAGTTTGAGAAACACAAAATGTACTAATTGTATAGCATCATTGGTGACATTGCAAGGTGTTTTTAATGGTTTCAATGTTCTTTATATAAGTTAATAAAATTAAATCCCTGAGTTTTTATAAATACATTTTTTCATGTAAATATCTTCAGTTACATGTTTTTGTAGGGGCTAGATTTGTGGGTGAGTCAAATTAGTCAAAGGTCTTCCCACTATCTAAAGATACTAATCTGCCATCACCGATTGCTCTATAAGCTTGCCGTTTGGTCGTTAACCTACTGTGTAAATTATGCTTTGAGTGTAAAAATAAAAAATCATTGTTCATGAATACAGAATAGCATGAATAAAGAAAACTGTGTTCTCAAGAACAGTCGTACCACAGATGACAAACTAGATAGTAGATAGCTGGATAGGTTCTGTTGATATCATTGATCATTAGCTGTTGCAGAGTAAACTGGAATGTTACAGATTTAAGACTACCACTCTATACTGGATAATAACTTCTCTTTTTTCCTTATCCTGCTTCCGTAGGCAGACCATATTTATCCAGAGTAAATATTTTTTTCAAAGTTACTTTCTCTAATAATAATGATCTCCAATTTAGGTGTTCCACAAGGGAGCTACTTTGGCCCATTTACATAATTTCAAAGAACCTTCTGTTGACAGCTCACTGCTATACTCTAGTGTAATCATTAATGTTTTAATTTTTTTTATTGAATTCACTGTCATTTAACCAGATACAGTATATGGCCAAAATGATGTGGACACCTGAGCATCACACCCATATGAGATTGTTAGACATCCCATTCCAAAACTATTTACTATAATATGAAGTTGCGTTACACCCCCCCCTCCACCATTGTGTCGACATAATTTTGACCATATGGCGTATGTACTTTGAAATCCAATTACATTTCTCAAGGATGACCTGGCTAGAGGTATTCAATTGAAAGATGAAATATATAATTACATTAGGCCATACAACAATAGGCTATATAAGAGAATACATATTATGCATTAAATTACACTGCAGATACATAGAGCTCTGGAAAAATATTTCCACTGCATACAGTGCCTTGCGAAAGTATTCGGCCCCCTTGAACATTTCGACCTTTTGCCACATTTCAGGCTTCAAACATAAAGATATAAAACTGTAATTTTTTGTGAAGAAGCAACAACAAGTTGGACACAATCATGAAGTGGAACAAAATTTATTGGATATTTCAAACTTTTTTAACAAATAAAAAACTGACAAATTGGGCAAGCAAAATTATTCAGCCCCTTTACTTTCAGTGCAGCAAACTCTCTCCAGAAGTTCAGTGAGGATCTCTGAATGATCCAATGTTGACCTAAATGACTAATGATGATAAATAGAATCCACCTGTATGTAATCAATTCTCCCTATAAATGCACCTGCTCTGTGATAGTCTCAGAGGTCCGTTGAAAGCACAGAGAGCATCATGAAGAACAAGGAACACACCAGGCAGGTCCGAGATACTGTTGTGGATATGTTTAATGCCGGATTTGGATACAGAAAGATTTCCCAAGCTTTAAACATCCCAAGGAGCACTGTGCAAGCGATAATATTGAAATGGGAGGAGTATCAGACCACTGCAAATCTACCAAGACCCGGCCGTCCCTCTAAACTTTCAGCTCAGACAAGGAGAAGACTGATCAGAGGTGCAGCCAAGAGGCCCATGATCACTCTGGATGAACTGCAGAGATCAACAGCTGAGGTGGGCGAGTCTGTCCATAGGACAACAATCAGTCGTATACTGCACAAATCTGGCCTTTATGGAAGAGTGGCAAAAAGAAAGCCATTTCTGAAAGATATCCATAAAAAGTGTCATTTAAAGTTTACCACAAGCCACCTGTGAGACACACCAAACATGTGGAAGAAGGTGCTCTGGTCAGATGAAACCAAAATTGAACTTTTTGCAACAATGCAAAACCTTGTGTTTGGCGTAAAAGCAACACAGCTCATCACCCTGAACACACCATCCCCACTGTCAAACATGGTGGTGGCAGCATCATGGTTTGGGCCTGCTTTTCTTACGCAGGGACAGGGAAGATGGCTAAAATTGTTGGGAAGGTGGATGGAGCCAAATACAGGACCATTCGGGAAGAATAAAAAAAAACTGATCGAGTCTGCAAAAGACCTGAGACTGGGACGGAGATTTGTCTTCCAACAAGACAACGATCCAAAACATAAAACAAAATCTACAATGGAATGGTTCACAAATAAACATATCCAGGTGTTAAAATGGCCAAGTCAAAGTCCAGACCTGAATCCAATCGAGAATCTGTGGAAAGAACTGAAAACTGCTGTTCACAAACGCTCTCCATCCAACCTCACTGAGCTTGAGCTGTTTTGCAAGGAGGAATGGGCAAAAATTTTAGTCTCTCGATGTGCAAAACTGATAGAGACATACCCCAAGCAACTTACAGCTGTAATCGCAGCAAAAGGTGGTGCTACAAAGTATTAACTTATTAATTAATTTTGCACGCCCAATTTTTCAGTTCTTTATTTGTTAAAAAAGTTTGAAATATCCAATAAATTTTGTTTCACTTCAAGATTGTGTCCCACTTTTGTTGGTTCTTCACAAAAAATTACAGTTTCATATCTTTATGTTTGAAATGTGGCAAAAGGTCCAAAAGTTCAAGGGGGCCGAATACTTTCGCAAGGCACTGTATGTGACCACTGCAAATATTTCTTCAATGAACCCCATTGAAAACCTTTGGAATGTGATCAAAAGGAAGGCGGACTGTTACAAGCCAGCAAACAAAGCTAAGCTGCTTGAATCACCTAACATTGTGAAAGACTGGTGGAGAGCATGCCAAGATAAATGAATGCTAAATGTTGTTATTCTACAATTATTATTAGTCCACCAAATAATGATTACATTGGTATTGTGTTGTTTAAAAATATGAACCTATTTTCTTTGCATTAGACGAGGTCTGACAAAAAGTCAAAAAGGCCTATGGCGAAAAGTACACTATCCCTATTGTAAAGCATGGAGATGGATCTCTGATGTTGTGGGGTGTGTTAGCTTCAGCAGCACAGGGAATCTATTCGAAATTGATGGCAAGATGAATGGCGCATGTTTTTCAGAAAATATTGGAGGACAATTTGTATTCATCAGTAAAAAAGCTACGTTAAAGATGCATTTGTATTTTCCTACATGACCCTTCAGAGGCTACACAAGAAAAAAGTGAAGGTTCTGGAGTGGCCATCACAGTCTCCTGACCTCAATAGCATTGATATTGAAACGTGCAGTTCATGCAAGCAACCAAAGAATGTACATGACCTGTAGGCCTTTTGCACATACAGATGTGGAGCTTTACCACCTGAGAAAATAAAGGGCCTCATCCACAACTAAGGGGGCAATAGACAATATTAAGAGCTAAGGGTAAGCAAACTACAGAATAGAGACCTTCTCATTATTCTCTTTATTGCTGTTTTGTTTAATAATTGTGCTACAGTATGTAGTGAGGCCTTATAGTTTCATTTGAAAACCATTAAAAATAAAATAAATGTGTTTTACCTGATCACTCATGTTTTATTTGAAGAATGGTACACAACTTACATGTACTGTAAAAATATGAGCTGGACTTTACAGTATAAACAGAGATGTTTTACAGATTTAGCAGGTGCAATTATCAGATAGCTAATTGTTGCTTGTAATTTAGGTGAGGGGTGTGTGAAAGTATTAAGCTTAACGTTTTTTTGGAATTAATTCCATATTGGCAGCAGCTGGCTAAAATGTGTGTCAACAAAAGGACGTTAAGGTTGGTGTGAGTAATGTGTGATATTTATCGGCTGTAGGTTACAGTTATTCAGGATTTGGATAAGGAAAAGGGAGCATTTAAATAGATATTAATGAATAATACAGTTAAATTTAGGAAATGACATCATTGTGACATCCAGTTCTCTGAATCAACTGATTTAATATTGGGATCACTTTCATTGATGTGATTAAATCTTAGGTTTGTTCTCTATAGATTATTTGTATGAATGCCAACCAAATTAACTCTCATACTTTCCTGTAGAAAACAAATCCAGTATTGAAAGCTACATAAGCTATCAGAGCAAACAGAAACTAGTAACAAACTACCAACAATACAGGCAAATTTCAGTCTACACCTTTATAAAATAAAAATAAACTTTTTCTTTCCCTTTCAATCCTGTGTTTGTGGTTTGTATTTTGACCTTCTGGCAAGGCCTCAGACCATGCTTGTATAATTACCCTAGATCACTAAGAAGCAATTTACTAGCTTACTTATCTTCTCTATCTCAGCTGTTTTGGCTCCTGGCAAGGTTGGCAGAATTTAGAATAGCAAGCATTATTATTATTATTATTATTATTAAATATATTAAAGAAATTAAATAATTTCAATCTTTTACCTAGATCTTTGACAAGCATGGAGTTTTTAGTTTATAAAAAAACAGATCATGAGTGAGGAGGATGATGAGCTCACAAAATTTGCTTAAATTTACAGAAATAATCAAGCATTATGAATATGGTTCTTGATTGCAGGAAAAACCTGGTAAGGGTGTTTAAAAAATGCAAAATGATCCAATGTCATCAAGTACTCTTCTAACATCAGATGTTTGAGGTGAATGAGATCTACGGAACTGATACTAATGTCTAATAGTATCTAATAGAACTGATACTAATGAACTGATACTAATACTGAACTGATTCTAATGTCGGAGCGCATGCTAAATGTTAATTGTTTTAACTATTTAGTGGTTTAATTGACTGTAATGTCTTGCAAGTAATATGGTTGTAATGTCCTAGTATAAATTGAAATTATTTGTAATTTAGTTCTGTGTCGGAGTTGACGTTAGGGCATCTCTAACATGGATTCTAATTAAATGAAATATACCAGCCCACAAGCACAACATATTGAGGTTTTACACTAAACCAATCCGATAACCCGGAACTAGTCCTTTTTCAAAAAGTATGTTGACAGACTAACAAATACAAATTTGGGGAACAAATTGTCAGGTTTTATGATTTTTGTGGAGTGATCCAACATGTACCCTAAAAACAAGAGCACACACACGTCACGGCAACACCATGCCTCCCCTAACTTAGCAGTGTGTGTGCGTGCCAAGGTAGCCGTGGATTGACAGCTGTCAAACAACAGAAAACCCGAAGGAGGTGGAGAAGCAGAGGGGTACAGAGGGAGAGGTGTCAGAGCTGATAGGAAAGGAGTGGGGGGTGCAGAGGAGAGCATAAGAGAGGGACGGAGGAAGTGACCACTCCCCCCATCCCTGTCAGTGTCTGTGATCATCTAGTCCTCCCGCTCTCTCCATCAGCAGCTCGGTAACCTTCAGCACTAGACCAGAGTTGAGATGATGAATTGAGACGGAGACATGAGAAAGGGGAGATTAGGAAACACAGACAGATGATGAAAAATGACAAACCGAGAGAGGAAGAGAGAGAGAGAGACAGAGAGAAAAAGGGAGGGGGGGGTGAAAGAGTGTAGGTGACATTCAGGGAAGTGTAGAGGAGAATGCTCCTGGCTTTCTGGAGGACGGCCACAGGACGACATTAGTGTAACGTGCTTTGGCTGCACCCACTGTGAGAGAGCATGAGCACATGGGCCCTCACACATACTGTAGGCACACACACACACACACATGCACAAGGTAAAAATAAGCACCGTATGCACACTGCATACTTTACCTGTACCTAGAGCATTGGTCCCAATCACTGCTATTGTAGTTTAACTACCATATAATATTGGGTCGTTTAACTACCTATTGACCTTGAGCAGTACATACCAAGCCTTGCTAGGCCGCCTGATCCCATGAGCTTATGTTTTAAATTAAACGTTTAATGGTAGCTCACAAGATCAATCGGCTTAGCAAGGCCAAAATGTACCTGGCTCCCCAAATCTATGATGGCAGTTTCTGACAGAGGGATCCTGGATAAATACACTAGCATTAGGGATATACCCTTTTAACATACTTATAGTGGTACTTTAAAGTCCTGTATGACACGTTTGGGGTAGAGCATGTCACTTGCAATGCCAAGACTCAGGGTACCGTGCGTAGAAATGTATACATGCATGACTGAAATTAGTTCTGGATAAAAAACATTATACATTGCATAATGTGTTATAAATTAAAATCACATGGCAGCAAGTCAATTCATTTAGGCATGTACAGTACTGTAGACGTGGTTAAGACGATGTGCTAAAGTTCACACCAAGCATCAGAATTGGGAAGAAAGTTGATTTAAGTGATGTTGAATGTGGTATGGTTTTTGGTGCCAGACAGGCTGGTTTGAGTATGAAAATGGGTTCACTGTACTGAAAGGGCCTCTACAGTCACCAGATTTCAATCCAATTGAACACATTTGTGATGTGATGGAACAGGAGATTCACATCAGGGATGTGTTGCCGACAAATATGGAGTGACTGCATGATAAAATAATGTCAACATGGACCAAAATCACAGACGAAATCTTCCAGCACCTTGGTGAATCTAAGCCAAGACAAATGAAAGCAGTTCTGAAGGCAAAAGGGGGCCCAATTCAGTACTAGCAAGGTGTACCAAGGTACGTGTATATTGAAATGTACATTGAATTAATTTAAGATGTTTTATTTTTCCCCAATTTTTCTCCCCTCCCAATTCCCACTGATCCTGCCTTTTCGGCAGCTCCACAATTCCTTGGACAGATCTGTGGGATGGCGAGGGGCACACACATGGTTCATCCAACCACATGTCGCTGAGTTGCTATTCTTTACGCACTGCTCATCCAACACGGAAGCCTTTAGTCAGATCATGTACCGGATGATTACACTCACTAACTATACTTCCGTGATTGAATTTACAGGCGCCCCATCTGCACAAAAGGAGTTGCTGGAAAGTGACGTGGCAAGGTATATGATTTTGGCTTATGTTTTCTAAATCCCGGGCAGCATTATGCAATTTGCACTGCCTTGTTCTGGAGGTCCAGGGAAGGCCAGAGAACCCAGAGTCATGCTCAAACCACTATCATGACATAGACTCCAAGTGAAATTTAAATCCACAACCCTAGGTTTGCAAGTGCAATGCTCTACAAACTGAGCTATTATTACTGTAGTATTCCTTATATATATATATATATATATATATATATATATATATATATATATATATATATATATATATATATACACATTATAGCCTTCAGTCTTATCTGCTATTTTAAGTCACATTCTAGTGGTTTTGGTTGGATATAGGATGTGTTGTTGAAATCGTTTTAAAAACTAAAAAACTACCCATATCAGATAATACCATCTTCTACCGTTAACCTTTATGGGCTCGATAAGGATAGCGAATGACAGTGTAAATATTGGTGGCCATCCAAAACACTGAAAAGAACCAGTAAAAATGGCCTTTGTTTAATCGATGTGGCTGATAACGGAATCAGAATGTTCTACACTACACACAGCGCTCTGCCCGAAAACCATTTTCAGAGTGCTATGAAATTGTAATGTCGACTACATGCTTGGTTAAGTGAAAACCATAGAATTCGCCATGAGGCACACGGATGGAGAGGAAGAAAGGGAGAAGATGGGGAACTGGGTGGGGATAAAAGGGTGCAATCAATGACGAAAAGAGCATTACGGCACCTCCCCCTACCCCCAGACAAACACAGTGCCCTTTACCTCTCCCTCAGAGCGTAGCATAAACGAGTGAAATGACAGACAGAGAGCCAACGGGCCCCCTCCCCAGAGAGGGGAAACGCATTCAACCGCACTGATCTTAAAACAACAGCCTTCTCTCTTTCCCTCCCACATCTCACTCTCTCTCTCCTTAATTTTCACCCATCCCTGACTCACAACCTCCACCCCTTCCTCTCTTCATCTCCATCACCCTTCACTTCATCCTCTTCTACTCTCGTTTTTGTCCCTTTACTTCATCCTTTCAACTGCTCCGTTGCTGTTCAGAAGCTTTCTGGATGCCTTGAAATCTTTTTTTTATCCCTCATGTCCAGAATACATTCACTGACCCCTTTTCGTCTTCCCTACATCGATGCATCTTTAAGTCTGTCGAAGTCTTTCATCACTAACCCCTTCTCTGCCAGAATCGAGATGCAACCTATCTGGTGTTCCCCTCAGCTTTTGTCGTGGTGCAACTAGCATTTCAAAAAGGATGCAAAGCCCAGGTCCTGATTGGCACCCGGACTTCTGACTAAGTATGAAATCGGGTTCTCGCTGCCTCAATCCCGCCGCAATGCTCGCCGACTCATTTCAGCGGCTGACAAATGAGGCGACAAATTGACTTCTCCAAAGCGTTCGTAAACCGGCAAAACAGTCCTAAACAATTCTCTCTTAACTAAGTGCTGGACGGAAACACAATAGGGCCAGGGGCTTTATTACAAATCATTTCTTGTTCTCCCTTGTCTTTTTAATCCCTCTTCCGCTCTCCCCCTTTTCTCTGTTTCCAGCGGTGTGTGCCCCAGACACACATTGACCCTGACTCTGTGGGCACAGTAGGGGGGCCTTGTTCCTCTGCGTCGCACCACTGCACATGACTGACATTCTCCGTAAGGGAGGGATGGAGGGAAGTGGAAAACCTAGAGTGAAGGAGGGCGATGATAAACAGAGGAGTGTACGGAGAAAAAATAGAAAGAAGAGAAGGAGGGAAGGAGGGAAGCGTAGGGATTGGAGAGGAGGTAGACGAGAAAGAGGGAGGGAGAGAATGAGGGAGCCGTATCATTGAAAACAGCGGTGCACTAGCTGCGATGAGGGAGGAGAGTCTGAATGTGATTTATGATCAATGGTGCTTCTCCAATTACATTCCAATTAAAGTAGCGTCCCTCTCTCTCTCTCGAGCACTGCTCTAGTATACCACGTTGGCAGAAGAGCTTTTGACAGTCTTTGTGCAGGCACACTACTACACACACTCATAAATACACACCCAGGTACACATTTACAAACACACAAAATGTACATACAAAGCTACAGACACCTATACATAAACGCTGTGAAAAAAAGCGTCTCCACACAGTAGTGTTTCTGTTACGGGCAACCACCTCATCAGAAGTACATGGTGAGTTTAGTCAGATTAAGGGCAGTTGGAAGGGCTAATGCCCACTATTATATTGATGCTGGTTGCACAGTGCCTTACACTCCATCGTCAATGAGGAACAAGGAAGATGGAGGGCAGGGGAGAGGGCAGCCAACCAGAACGACAAGTCAGCCTGAACCGAATGGAAAATTAGACTGGAGAAAACAAATGGATGTTGAGAAAATGGATGCAGCCTAGCTTCAACATTTTTTATTTCTGTCATTTTGTTTCTTCAGAATAAAATAGTTCTGTTAAGTGGACAAACAAAACACCTACAATTCATTCAGCTTTGATTAACTTCCACAAGCCACTCAGTCCACATGGACGTTTGAATCTGACATTGTGAACGCATGCTTGAATGTATCAATGGGGCAAAAGTCACTATGAGTATCGCACTATACAGCCAATAAAGTGATAGGCACTTACTAAACATTAGAAACCGGCTAATTATTTGTGACAACAAGTAAGTAATCAAAAACGTCCTCCCTGCAATTTGCACTCTGCCATATTGTAGTTCGTAACACATGGTTGTCCGAGTTAATTACAACGTGCAACCTGTAATAATACATTATTAATGTGTTTAATGATCACAAACAACATCAGTCATCTGTTTGCACATCACAAATCACACCCTAATCCCTATATAGAGCAATACTTCTGAGTCCCTGATTGATAATAGTACACAATAGAGTATAGACTGACATTTTGTGATGTGGCCAAATCAGGCCTGATCACACTGGGGTGTTTGTCGGTTGGAGTGTTTAGTTTAGGTTCCAACCAAAAATACACCCTATTCCCTATGTAATGCACTTTTCTCACCAAAGCCTATAGTGCATATAGAACGACATGGTGAAAAAATGTGTGTTCTTTTAAGGACACAGCCCAATCAGACCTTGTTTGTCTTGGGATGGAGGGATGTGTCGAGAGTTTGTTGAGGTGGGTTTCAATTGTAGTGTTTACTGGCTAGTCATTATGATGACTAAGGGCTAGGTCTGATTCAGGATGAAATTGCAGCCAGTTTCATCTAGTTGGACACAGTTCAAACCATTATTGATTTATGTTCAAGTTTAGAGCACCCACTGTAAAACCAGTTCTATCAGGCTCCGGCTGCCTCTGGGCAACAGATGAGTAGCTAAAGGTACAGTGCCTTGCGAAAGTATTCGGCCCCATTGAACTTTTCAACCTTTTGCCACATTTCGACCTTTTGCCACATTTCAGGCTTCAAACATAAAGATATGAAACTGTAATTTTTTATGAAGAATCAACAACAAGTGGAACACAATCATGAAATGGAAAAAAAATTATTGGATATTTCAAACGTTTTTAACGAAAAAAAATTGGGCGTGCAAAATTTAAGTTAATACTTTGTAGCGCCACCTTTTGCTGCGATTACAGCTGTAAGTCGCTTGGGGTATGTCTCTATCAGTTTTGCACATCGAGAGATGACATTTTTGCCCATTCCTCCTTGCAAAACAGCTCAAGCTCAGTGAGGTTGGATGGAAAGCGTTTGTGAACAGCAGTTTTCAGTTCTTTCCACAGATTCTTGATTGGATTCAGGTCTGGACTTTGACTTGGCCATTCTAACACCTGGATATGTTTATTTGTAATCCATTCCATTGTAGATTTTGCTTTATGTTTTGGATCATTGTCTTGTTGGAAGACATCTCCGTCCCGTCTCAGGTCTTTTGCAGACTCCATCAGGTTCATTCTTCCAGAATGGTCCTGTATTTGGCTCCATCCATCTTCCCATCAATTTTAGCCAACTTCCCTGTCCCTGCTGAAGAGAAGCAGGCCCAAACCATGATGCTGCCACCACCATGTTTGACAGTGGGGATGGTGTGTTCAGGGTGATGAGCTGTGTTGCATTTACATCAAACATAACATTTTGCATTATTGCCAAAAAGTTCGATTTTGGTTTCATCTGACCAGAGCACCTTCTTCCACATGTTTGGTGTGTCTCCCAGGTGGCTTGTGGCAAACTTTAAACAACACTTTTTATGGATATCTTTCAGAAATGGCTTTCTTCTTGCCAGTCTTCCATAAAGGCCAGAGTTGTGCAGTATACGACTGATTGTTGTCCTATGGACAGACTCGCCCACCTCAGCTGTAGATCTCTGCAGTTCATCCAGAGTGATCATGGGCCTCTTGGCTGCATCTCTGATCAGTTTCTCCTTGTCTGAGCTGAAAGTTTAGAGGGACGGCCAGGTCTTGGTAGATTTGCAATGGTCTGATACTCCTTCCATTTCAATATTATCCCTTGCACAGTGCTCCTTGGGATGTTTAAAGCTTGGGAAATCTTTCTGTATCCAAATCCGTCTTTAAACTTCTCCACAACAGTATCTCGGACCTGCCTGGTGTGTTCCTTGCTCTTCATGATGCTCTCTGTGCTTTCAACAGACCTCTGAGACTACCACAGAGCAGGTGCATTTATACAGAGACTTGATTACACACAGGTGGATTCTATTTATCATCATTAGTCATTTAGGTCAACATTGGATCATTCAGAGATCCTCACTGAACTTCTGGAGAGAGTTTGCTGCACTGAAAGTAAAGGGGCTGAATAATTTTGCTCGCCCAAGTTTTTTATTTGTTAAAAAAGTTTGACATTTCCAGTAAATTTCGTTCCACTTCATGATTGTGTCCCACTTGTTGTTGCTTCTTCACAAAAAATTACAGTTTTATATCTTTATGTTTGAAGCCTGAAGTGTGGCAAAAGGTCGAAATGTTCAAGGGGGCCGAATATTTTTGCAAGGCACTGTATATGTTAGACACGACTTAGAGACTGCAGTGGGGACCCATGAATCTCTGAAGCAAATTGTGCTCACTATGATGGATTTTGTATGTCATTAAGATGTACAGATGCCCTGTCCCTAAACGTGATCATTTTGTTGTTCTGAAAAATGTAGTGCATTTAAGGTTAAATAGGCTAATATATGTAAAGTTTATAATTGCCAAATAAAACGTTATCAACAGAATTTCCATGAATTATAATCTATGAAATAATTTAAAATTCAAACAGAGCTACTTTTGTGCATTTTTGTTGTTGTTGTTGTTGTAAGCTTGTCACGGAAGGAGAAATTACTGTGTTAACGGTGCTCAAGATAGGAGTAGGAATCTGTAGCATTTAGGTCCAGGGTTCAAGTTAACTAAAGAGACATTTCATCCGTTCTCCAAACTCAAGTATTTCTCTGCTTGTCTAGGTAAATTTATCTTTTTGTGCTTTGAGTGAAACTCACAAACTGGAATTTGGTCCCCGATAAATGACTGAATTGCTGTTAAAAGTTGAAATTTCATGCCAACAGTTGAAGTATAAATTTTTGATGTTATCATTAACTACATAAACCATAAACCAAACTGGTAGAGTGGCATTAGTGCGATTAAAACAGAGACAACTCTATTCATAAATAGTTAATCAGATGCGTGTCCAGAAGGGGAAAACAGAGAGCAACTGAGGCAGAGCGATGATGAAGTAAGATTGGCTAAGTGTGTTGATAATGTCAGTTATGTATGGCTGTTTTCAAACTAGTTAATCTGCTAAAGTTCAAGAGTTTTACAAGAGTTCAATCATTTATAATGTTGTAGAAGAATGTAAACAAAATAAAATAAATGGCATCCTCTGACGATAGACACACATTCAAGATCATCAATGTACAAAATGTCTGTTGTTTATTAAAAATCTGGTCAAAATCAATTGAAATAATATAAAATATATATTTGTAGAAATCAGGATTGGAAGAAGGCAGGGGGCCTTTGTGTGGTGCAGTGGTCTAAGTCACTGCCACGCAGATAAACTGTGTCACGGTGGCCAGGTTGCATATCCTGGTCGCTGCATTCTGACAATGACAGGGGTTACAGCATGGGAGGGACCAGATTGCCCCAGTGTTGCCCAGGGTGGCCAGGTCAATAGTCAGATGAGGGTCCCTTGTCATGTTGATCTCTAGCGACTCCTTGTGTGTAGGATCTGTGAATTCATTTGAGGTGGTAGAGGTGATGTGTAGCCATCCACATGTTATATCACCTGCTGAGGGGTTATCAACGAGACAAGGTCAAAGGGGAATAGGACATGATCAATTTGGAGGGAAAAATAATTATAAATAAAATAATTGCGAAAACGCAGTGTTTAAACTGGGACTTCAATCTTGACGTTTTAGTAGCTGTTTCCTTTTGTGCAAGAAGAGATGTCCCCCTCTCCTTTGAAAATGTTTAATTGCCATATTGAGGATCAAAATTGCAAAAAAAGACTGATCTACAAATAATAATTGAGTTTTAATGAGGCAAGGTCATTTTTAGTTAAAGGAGAATTCCTTTGTATACTGGCAGCAAAAGGTAAACACGTTTTTTGCAATACAGATTGTTTGAGTTATTAATGCTACGGACAGCACGTCCGATATGCAAACAACAGAGCTACGTTTTGAAATCGCCCGGAATTCTCCTTTAAGTCGGTAAGTCAGAAGTCTCAAGCAGTCATTTTTAAATCACAGTTATCACAAAATATTACAAAATAGTTAAAATTCTTGGTCCCGGAGAACAACACGGCACAATTTATTAAATTCATCATTTTTTATATTTTTCACTAGCAAGTGTCTATGTAGAAAAAAATATATGTTTCCTCAATCACTTGTTATCCATATTTGGATGCAAGAAACTGACAAATAATCTGAGGTTAATGTAATTGTAATGTATTAAGATTTCTATCTAGCATTACTGGATCCTGTAGCATGTTTCATCTCAGTATAATGATAAAGAGGTGGTGGCCTACAGTACATGCAGTGGTTCTCAAACCTCTCCTGGGGGACCCCCAGCCATGCCGTGTATTAGATCTATTACAGAGCTAGCACACCTGAATCAACTTGTCGACTAATCATCAAGCCATTACCCAGTGGTGTAGTGGTGCCTGGAGAAGTGGGTATACTCTTAATTTATGCCCCCAATATTTTTTTAAGCATCGCAGCAAAGGAAGAACGCTCTATGTTATAAACAATCTAGACTAGTCTTGCATATTAGTTCACAACAAAATGGGCAAGTAGGCCTAGTATGCGCACATTATCACTTAACTTTTGGTGCTTAACTTCACGGAGAAAGGATCATTATGAAATTAATATTATCCACAGAAGAGGTGCAGTTTTTGCAATTAATACTTACCCACAGACTATAGGAAGAGACAACTAAATAATCATGAGTTCTGAGTGACTATTCCTTAGTCCAACTAATCCTTAGGGACTAATTAAAAAATGATATATAAATAAGAAAAATATATACATTTGCCAAATGTGATTAGATTTTCAGGTTGGTGAGTAGATCTCAGAAGGCCATCCACTACACTGGGGGGTAAATGTTGGAACTTGAAGTAATTTAATAAAATATCAGGCATAATGGCTCACTCAAATCAATGCTGTTTTTACTACTTTGGTTTGAATTACCTAGGTCATGTGACCTCAAAGCTACTTTTTAACTTGTTTATGAATAATACAGGCTGTGCAATGTGTGGCATGTCACTCTGAAAGATACTACCTTTATTTGAACTAGCTAGTCCTAGGTCATGTGACCTTGAAACTATTGAATTTCAAAGCCTTATTTGCACTTATATCAACTTGTTAAAAAGTTTACAACAGTTTTTTAATAAACTAAATGGTGTGCAATGTGTGGCCTATCCCTTTCAAGGATACTACATTGATATGAATTATCTAGGTCGTGTGATCAGTGAGTTATTGAATTTATGAACTGTGTGCAAAATGTAGTGATGCACTTTGTTAACGGTCCCTTACAACGTGCATTGGCTAAGCGCAGAGTGCCTACAACGCTGCAAATAATATCTTGTCTTATTGTCTATCTTTGGTTAGAATCGGGAAAACATGACCAGTGCAATGTTGTAAATGCATTTTTTCTTTTTAAAATAGAGTAAAATAAGGTTTCCAGCTTACATCGCTTGCATGCTATTGAACTTTGAAAGTCTGAAAATCTGTCAAATATCAAACATCAAACTATCTTTACCACGGTGCGTTGGGCATTGTCAGATTGACGGTACCCGCCTGGCCCAATATTGTGCATGCGTGTGGGGGAATCAATGGATCACTGCATCACTGTCTTTACTGTTTTTTTATTTACATGAGATTGGATTAGCTACTAAATTATGCACATCAGAGGGAATTTAGAAGTGGTATACGCAACGCCGACTGAAAAAGAAGTGGGTATACGCAGTATACCTGCGTATACCCTGCACTACACCACTGCCCTTACCTGTTTGAATTAGTTGAGCTAGTTCAGGGCTACAACAAAACTGTGAGATGGCTGGGGGTCCCCGAGGAGAGGTTTGAGAACCACTGACCTAGAGGCCTAAAGATAATCTCTTTAATTGTTGGTGCCCTCGAGAATTGTCATTGTTTATGCTTCAACTCACTCATTCCATTTACTATTCCCCTCTATATACAGATGAAAGATGCATATACCTTCTGCCGCTCAGACTCTTACAAACAGCCTGATGCATTAGATTATTGAACTGAAATGATTCAAGCTTAGACATGATAATGTATCCACTATGTTTGGTTAATCCATGAATCTCTTCACAGGTTTCTGTCCACTGAAACAAACAGCTCTTTTAAACAGATAGAGATTGATTTAAACTCAATTGAATTCTAAATCCCTCCTGTATCCATTCCCCATGTCCGCAGGTGCCTCTTTCATGCTGCTGCCTATTTTCTTCTTGCTCTCCTGATTTGTCTTCATGTGCTCTCCTTAAATTCAATTAAATTCAATTGCATTGAACAGAAAGTGCTTCATTGGCATGACAAAGGAACATTTTGTATTGCCAAAGCGTGAACTGAAACAAACAAATTGAGCTTGGAAACAATAATGGATAATTATGAGACCCAATTAAAGCTGTAATTCAATGAATGAAGTATTGGATAATTAGGTGGGGATAAAAAGGCCCTGTTCGTTGATTCCGTGGAACCTGCTGTTTTTTTTCAGGTCGTGACAGGTGGTGGCAGGCTCAGCTGCCATTCCAGCACACCTTTGTGCCCCCGCTCTGGAGTTTATCTGTAAAATCTATAAGTGTATGTTGCATTTATTCACAGTTTGACCACATCCAATGGTCACAGTGCAGTTGATAGACACAACAAGATTCTGTATATCCAATGCAAATCACTTCCACACAACTTGCATTAAGACACACACACATACACTACGTCTCTGTGGACATTGGAATAAGGAACTACAACTGTCACATGAAGGGGCGATGATTTGAGCATAATGCTGAAACAAGCAACAAACACAGACACAAAGAGTGTACCAGATGGGCATTTTGAGTCATATGCAATTTTGCAAGCTGTTTCACAGTCTAGTAATAGACCCTCATTTTCGTACAACATCGTCGGCTACTCCTTTCCTGCTAACAAGGCATATATCTCTATACACTGTAGACTTACTGTGGGAAAAGGGGGAAAAAGCTAACTGGCAAAAAAAGTATGGTTGTAGCCAATTGCTTTGGCGTTTGTCAGAGAGAGTTTGGATATGGTATTTCATTAAAGCAATTGCTTTGGTCAATTGATTTTGTATTTATTTGCACATGGTGCCGCACTGTGTGTCTGCAGCGTAGTCGTGTGCGGATTAACTGAGGAAATCCTTTCAGCTACTACTCCACTGATCCACCATCTTCCTGGCTCATTCCCTTTTCTCCCTGCATGAGCATGCATCTAGATGTTCAGCCCCCCAACAATTTAACTAACATCTCTTTGATCAGTTGAGAGGCACACAATAATTCAGTTGCCACAATTTATGACTCTCTATTGTCTCTTTTGAGTAATGTTTTGCTGTGCATACTCCCTATTGTCCAGAGATTTTATTTTATCCCTCCTTAATGAATTAGCAGTTTTTACAACAGTCATTTGTTTGAATTACAAAATAGTAATTAATGCAGATTTTTGTCATCGACAACGAAGTCACATGCACTTTTCCAGACACCACTGGCCCGATATTTTACAAAACTTGGGATAGATGGAAATTATGAGTCTTGCCCTGACGATCCAAGTGTTTTTTTTTTTAATTAAGTTGATTGGCCAGATGGTTGTGCTACAAAAAATGATTAATCTGTTTGTCTCAGATGGATGAAATTTGGCACGCATGTTGAAGGACATGCGTCTTGCTAAGCCATGTATTATCTTTGTTGGGTGAACACAGAGATCTGGCATTTACAAAATATCAGATATTGGCCCAATAAATTGGGTGCATAATTTGTGGGATACACCATGTTTACTTTTTTCTTGGCTGTTGTTAGTCTCTTTACTCTGACCTATTGTTTTATTTATTCTCAATCCCATCAGAAACAAAATATGTTTGTTTATGACATTTTGTTAAAAAACAAAAACAATATATAGCCTCAAAACACAGTAAAATTAATATTTTTGTGTCATTATTAATCAGTCAATCTATCCATAGCTCTCTATGAATTTGAAGCTAACAACTGAGCATTTTTACACTTACAACAAATGAACTTGCAAATAGATTTACTGTGCATATTAATTTATTTAAATTTGTCAATAATTCTGTGGGGAAAAATGTGTTTTGTGTAACAGTGTTCTGGTCACCTCAGGGAAATTAGGTCAGTGGTTTAATTTTCTAAGTTCTTCATTTTACTGTCATTATTTTCACTGTAACTTGAAGGGCCACTGTGTAGATTTCATTATCCATGAAGAAATAAGTGAAGCAGTTCAGCCAGGAAACCTGAGTGCGCATGCTAAGTAATACATCAGCGGATGCCAGGAACACACCTGCCACGGTCAAAGGAATTCCTTAATTAATACAGTGGCCTAAAAATGTCATCAGGTGTACTCACTCACTCTACTGCATGCCGGTCACCCTAGCAGGTGGCTGCATCCTGTTTTCCAGCCCTTGCCTCCACCTTTTTGGTTCTGTGTTACTTTCTGCAGGAGCTTGGTACTGTGTAGCACCTTTATGTAGCACCTTTATGTAGCTCATAGTAGCACCTTTATGTACACGATCATGCTATTTCTGGTGAGCTACCAGAAACTCATTCCAAGACACCGGTCATTGATTTTACCAATACATGGCATTTCCTGTCTGAAACTAGATGATTTGCAGTTTGGTTTCAATTTGTTTTTGCTATTTCCAATGTAGTGAAACTGTAATATAACATAATGAATGGAGTGTCCCAAATGTACATACAAATGTACAAGAGACCACTGCATCAGTTTATCTGGTTTACTATTGTTAGGTATGTGTTTCGGTAAAGTTATTCCATAAACAACTGACATTATTTTTATTTGATTATTTTTCCAATTTTCCTCCCCTCCAAATTGTTCTTGTCCAATTTTTCCCCACTAACCCTGCTACATCGCTAGCTCCGCAACACCCCCGGACAGATGCAGGATCGTGAAGGGCACTCACTTGGTTCATTCAACCACATGTCGCCAAGCCTGACAATTTTTTTACACTGTTCACCCAACACGGAAGCCTTTAGTCAGATCATGCATGGGATGATTACATTCAACAAATATACGTCCGCGATTGGATTTACAGGCGACCGATCTGCACGCAGGGGGTCCCTGGAATGCAGCCATGGAAAGGTAGATCATCCAACTTATCTATCCCAAATACCAGGCATCGCTACAGTATGCCAATTTGCACGGCCTCATGCTGAAGGTCCTGGCAAAGATGGAGAAGGCATAGTCAGGTTTGAACCAGTGACTATCCTCATTTTGATTGTCCTGCAAGGCATTCTCTTACCCCACTCACCACGTGGACCCCAACTACTGACAACATTTCTACCATTTTCAAAATAAAAATTGTCATTCTGAGCATGGTCAAAATAAAAAGAATTAAAAAGATGCATTGTTGTCAGTCCTCGAATGATGTAAAGAAAATAAGTGAATTCATTTTTGAACAACACAATACTAATATGTATAATTCGGAAATCAATATTTGGTGGAATAATAATAATTGTATAACAATAATAATAATAGGCTTTTGTGCATCTTGGCATGCTCTCTACCAGTCTTTCACATTGATGTTGGGTAACTTTATGCCACTCCTAGTGCAAACATTAAAGCAGCTATAGTTGGGAAATCAATATTTGGTGGAATAATAATAATTATATACTAATAATAATAATAATAATAATAATAGGCTTTCATGCATCTTGCCATGCTCTCTACCAGTCTTTCACATTGATTTTGTAGGACTTTATGCCGCTCCTGGTGCAAACATTCAAGCAGCTCGTCTTTGTTTGACGGCTTGTGATCGTCCATTTTCTTCTTGATCACATTCCAGGTTTTAAATGGGGTTGATCAAAGAAAATATTGCAGCGGTCTCTTTATTTTTGTCTGTTTATATTGTACTACCCATTTTAACAGTGTGTTGTGCAGCTGCCTTATAAGGATTCACTTTCTTTTTTACTAACCATCTTATAATTTTAATTTAATAATTTTCTTATGTTACCTTCATTTAGCCAGGCAGGTTAATGAAGACCTAATTCTTATTTGCAGTAAAGAATTCGAGAAGGAGCAATTAGGGCTATCTGTGTTTCTCAGGGAGTCCAGGGATTCCAACCAGGGGCTGTTTGGACACAATTAGATGCCCTGACCACCTAGTCCTCCCCAAAGGCTGCAAACCCTTTTTTTGAACTTGTATCTTAATTTGGGTGAAATATGTAGAGATTCAGCAACTTGGCCCGAATCAAGGCTGGAGTGTCTTCTGAAATTAAGCATTTCAGGCTGCACTTTCTTAGGCATCCTATATGATTTCTGGTTAACACATTTTGTGAAACATTAATTTGGCCACTATGTTTATCTGGGAATAAAGTTATCCACATTACAAAATACACAAATGTAGTATCACATTGAGTTTTAGTCTTCTAAAATATTGATTTTAGTAATTTTGTACAGTTAAAATGTTAGCAATTATTAGTTGATGAAAAATAAAAAAAATTGTCTGTTCTAGACAACTATTATAGCCATTGTACTTTTGTTGTGTTAAATAGTTCACACAATTTTTCAACCTGCAGTGCACATCATATTTTTAAATACACAGAGAAGCCAAAACATTATGACCACTCACAAGTGAAACGAATAATGTTAATCATCTCCTAACAGGGGGATATGTCAAGGTCTGGGTAGATTAGATCTAATTGTTGTCGTTGTCAGTTGTCATAGTCAATGTGTTGGATGCAAGACAAATAGGCAGAAAAGTAAAGACCTGAGCGACTTTGACAAGGGCCAAATTGTTATGGCCAGACAACTGGGTCAGAGCATCCCTAAAACAGCAAGACTTGTGGGGGGCTCCCAGTCAGCAGTGGTGAGTCCGAGGAAGGACAAACCATAAACTGATGACAGGGTGTCATCAATGCACATCTGAAACCGTTATTTAAATCCTAGAAGAAAATTCAAGCAAAAAGACTGGATTGTTTCCTACAGTATACAAATCCAGTACAAAAAAGCCCCAAAAATTCCTATAGTTCCTTAAAACCATTTTAATCTAATACAAATCCTTTCAGATTCAATTATGATAGAAAATACTAAGGAGTTGATTTACTAGGTGTCATGATTGTGTGGTGGTAAAGGAGAGAGGAGGACTCAGGTAGGCAGTTTGGCAAGCGTAGTTGCTGGATTTATTCAGATGAATCCGGAAAAACCGAGCAAGCAGGTTGCAGGGTACAGCCTAGCCGAATATGCATGTAACGAGAATACTGAGATATAGCCTACATGCTCTCAACAGTGGCACGGAACGCTGAAATGCTAATACTCAATGATACTCCTGTTGACGCACAGGGTAGCGGACATAAATAAAACAACACTTGAGCATATGTATATATATACACACAGGCAATGGCGACTCACGTTTCACAACCTTTCTCAGAAATAGTCCCGGACTGATCTCCAAATAATAAACAGCACTTCACACAGAACAGTATTCAATAATCCACGCTTTTCCTAGTCGGGGTTGCATTTATATATATACCAACCTAGCCTAAACCTAACTAACAGGATATAGCAGTTTGCACTATGTAATCAACTAATCTACTCAATACAGCTTTACCTAACTAAACTCTTTCCCAGCAACCCTGACTAGGAAGAGGTGTGGCTGACCACTACAGGGACATGTAGACTACAAAATAAAAGTAAGAACATAAACACCATGCATTGCACTGAAATGTAAGGATGAATATATGTACAAACACAAAGACATGAAAACTACACAATACTTATGTGAGTCCATATCTCAGTCTATGTTCACTAGGGGTGTATGTCTCAGTAAAAAACAGAATGATTGAAAGTGCTTCAGTCACCCTGATATTAGCAAAGTTTGAAAAACAGCTGCAAGTCATATTATACTGTTTACTATTTGAAACAAAATTCCTATGATCCCTATGTTGCACTCATTGCTTTGATATTATTCCTCCACCTAGTGGCAAACACAATGCTTATTATGCAGAATTTAGCTATGTCTGTAGCAATGGCCTTTCTCTTTTTTATTCTCTCTCTCTAATCTATCTTTCCTTTTCTGCCCGTCCATTTTCCAGTGAGTCTAAAAATAGAAGCAGGTAGATGGTTGTTATGTGCGCCACAGAGAGACTTGATATCATTTTTGGCGCACGATGACACTGCAGTGAGAGAGTGAGGGTCGCGCCTGATGCATGGATTCTCTGTCAACTCATTCCTGCTTGCTATATTATCACTGTTCAGGATGAGAATTCACGGCAGACCAAAACGAACGTCAGGCCACTGGGAAATATCCCGGTGCTCTTGACTGCCAGTCCGCCTCTGGAGACACCTTAAATGTTGATGCTAACAATTCTCACAGGTGTCCCAACGTTTGTTGAATACTTACAAAACCTCTACCTGTATGAAAGCAGTGTTGTAACAGACTGTTACTACACTCGCTTAAGAATTATTTGGAGAGTATGTACTGCAGGAAGTAGTAAATTGTTATCACAATGGTGAGAAAAAGGCAAACAACAAAAGAAGACAGACCATTATAACACTTAAAAGGGTAGGTCTTTCCTTTAGAGAAATTGCTAAGGTGACCGTGAGTACAGTTTTCTACACCATCAAAAGGCACTTGGAATCTGGAGGAAACTCTGACAGGAAGAAGTCTAGCTGACTCTTGCATGATATGCAGCTCACAGGACAACAGCTTCAATCACAACTTAACACTAGTCGAAGTCAGAATGTCTCAGTTTCAACTGTGAATAAAAGACATTGAGCTGGAGATATGACAGGTCGAATGGCAGTAAGAAAGCCATTGCTAAGATGGCAAATAAGAAAAAGATGCTTGCCTGGGCCGTGAAGCAGCGTCTGTGGACTACTACTGAAAACCTAAACAAGGTCTTATGGACTTAATTTCAGAACATTTCAATAAAACTGGAAAAAATGGGGTGTTCTAAAACTTTAGACTGATAGTGAACATTCACGGAGCAGGTGGCGATGGAAATAGGCAGACACCTCAGTTTTCCAAAACTAACCTACCAGGATGAATCTAAATTCCTTTTAAGGATTCCAGCTAAACGTGTGGTGAACTTTATGGGATGTCTGGAACATGTTTGTGTTCTCTCTGCTTTCCACTTCCTAAGGCAGAGAATTCTGAGAGGGGGAGAGAAATGCAATTACTTGTAAATAGAGACTCCCTACTGTTGTAAATTTGCCCTGGGCCTCAAAATTACCTTCCATGCCCATGAGATGTGAGTGCCGAGGGGGAGTGTAGGGTGAATGATTGCGTCCAGCACCATTACAGCGTTATCAGCCTCCAATGGTGTCTGCAGGCCGAGGTCTCTACTCTGCTCCTGGCCTGCAGAAGCCCACACTCCACTCGCCCTCCTGTGTGCTTTTGAATGGTGGCAGAGTGCCTGCTCTCTTCGGTTAGACCCCTGCCACCTCACCGGTCACGTCAGCTCACCTCTCAGAATACTGTATATTAGCATGGTAAAGGCGTCCTGGATCCAGGTGCTTTTAAGATATGAATTCAATTATGTTCTATACACTACTAATAATCGATTGGGGTGGAGGGGGCAGGGTGCTTAAGAAATGTAACAATGGCCTTGGCACAAGCTGTGGCACATTTCTGTCATCACCTGAAACCTTTCCGCCCTCTTAACCTCTCTCCGTCCTCTGGCCCCCCATGTGCCACCTTTTCCAACCACAGTCAACATTGGCTCATGTCACCCACACAGGCTATTTTAGGAACGGTGCTATTGCATCCTTTATAACACCTGTAAGAAAAAAGGTAAACTGAAAAAGATCAATGAACATTTTAAGTCATTTTGGATTTTTGATTTTTTTTATCTTGAAGAACATTTGAAAGACAATTGCCTTTTTTACTCGCTCTGTTAGGGCTGGGGCGGTATGGATTTTTTCTTACCGCGGTTGAAAAGCAAGAAAATCCCACGGTAGTGCGGTATACCGCTTTAAATACTCACACACACACACACACACACACACACACACACACACACACACACACACACACACACACAGACTTTCGCACACACACCAGAGGCTAAGGCAATTGAACATAGTAAGGAACACGTTTATAAATAAATAAATGCTAAATGAAATATAGATTAGGCTCAATTTACATCCCAGCTTTCATATTTTTTGCTAGAAAAAACTGCTTGTTGATTTGTCGGGTTTAAGGGAGGCCCTGAAAGATGTAACTAACAACGTTACCTGCAGCAGCACTGAACACATGTTCTGAGGGATTGCTTGTGGCGCAAATGGTCAAATATGTTTTAGCTACTTTTGAAGGCAGAGGGAATTGCCTGTTGCGTTCTGCTCTTCCACTTCCATCATATTACGCTGCAGTCTTCGTCTTCTCTGTTTCTCTGTTAAGTACTCCAGCTTAGTCTTTAAACGCCGCCATTCAAACTCCGTTATAAGGACTTATCAACACAACACTCTTTTTTGTATTGTATTGGATGTTGTTTTCAGCCCCGTAATCTGAACAACCATTAAGCAGCTGTTGGAACCCAGCACTACTTGGGCTTAAAACAACCAGATCATCTGCATACAAGATGATTTACACACATATCTCCAATCATACATACAGTTTTACACATACACATTCTACGGTGAAATGTTTTTTTATGTGGCGCTACGCTTAAGTGAAACTACAACGCTGTGTGTCTTGTGTCACTCCCTTACCTCTTCTACCAGTTTCTATGGCCACTTGACCAGTGCGAATGCAAATAGCAAATCCGGTTTTGGGGGAGTGTAGTTATAGAACTGTTTAGAAATTGACTGTTTTACTATAACTAGGTTCCTGTAACTACTTGGTCGGAAAGCGCCTTATTATACCAGAAACACGAACTAGGATTTCCCTTTTCAAAATAATGGTGCTCTTAATTCATTACAATAGCCTAATCATGGCATAGGTTAGGTCCATGTTCCTGTGTTGTTAAAATTAGTCTATTGTTTGATAAAACAGTCTCTAGTGAATGTAATCGTGTCACACGAGACACTGACAATATATTAAATCAAATTGTGTGTAGGCTACAACATATTTATTACTATTTTAATAAAAAGTGATTAAAACATGTTAAATTATTTTGCTATCACACACTCCTATTGTTTCTTTACAGAAAATACAATTGCATTTGGTTACAATTCACTAGCTTTGTAATGAATTAGCAATGATTATTATTGTAATGCCTTAAAATGGCCGCTATTATTTAGAAAAACAAAGATCAGTGTTCGCTATGCTGGCATAGTAGTGTTGCCAGGCGAACCGTACTTGCACATAGCTCTGCATGGTTCTGAGCATGTGCAATTAAAACTGAGGTCCTGCTTTTGGGGCTTTCTCATGTGCCTGTATTTTCTGCTTTAGTGAAATGTGTAGCCCCAATTTTTGCTCCATCTTTTGATTTCAACAATGTGCATACGTGCAGGCAAAAGTTCAATTTTTTGTGGTGATGACGGTGACAAGCTCCGACCCCCGGTAGGAGTATTGCGGTAATGCAGTAACCGTCCCAGCCCTAAGCTCTGTCACACTTTCAGTCAAAACATCTGTAATTTTCTTTCCTCCCATTTCTCTGTTCCTGTGTGGGAGTAAACAGATCTAAATTTTCACCTCATGGTTTGACATTCTTCAAACCTTGATACATCTCTGATGCATCAAGTTTTGCAAAAGAATGTTTAAAAAGTGATAGGTCAAACTAATCCTGGTTTGTTGGAAAGTATACACAGAATACACAGTCCTCAAACAGGGAATCTTTATCACTACATTGAAACAGGGATGTATGAGAGGTTTTTATGTACCCACACAATAGGATGAAACCAATATAATCAATTTGCCACAGACTGTTTACTTTGCAGAATTTTAAGAGTGTATGTTCTTACCACTTTTCCGCTAAAAGTCTTTGGATAGCAGCTTCATGTCATCCCAAGCGTACTTCTTCTATCCTTCAGCATCTTTTCTCATCTCCCGCTCTCTCCTTCATCCTCCGTAAACATGCCTAAATCCATCACTCATTCAATTCACCCCAAACGTTCTCCTTTTAGATCTCTATATCCTCTGCGGTTGTGATGGACTAGAGCCCAGTCACATGTGAGTGATATCTGTGATTACTCTCCTGTAGACCTGGCTGCTGGCCGGTGCCATGCTTCATATTTCACTGTGAGGTTCGGCTCAATTATTAGAGAGAAAGAGTGAAAGCGACTAGCCCCTGGCACATTGAGGCACAATGACAGCATTATTAGCCCTCCACATTGGGCCTGCAGCTAAAATAGCACCCAATTCCCTACCTAGTGCACTATTATTGACCAGGGTTCATAGGGCTATGGTCAAAGGTAGTGCAGTTTACTATATGTTGGGAATTTAGTGCCATTTGGGACGGATTATGTGATAGCAGCTTAATGCGATTTCCAATAGGCCTCTATTGTGGCGTCCCTGTTCCAGTGCCCATCGTTACCAGATGCTGTAGCAGTGATGGTAACAGCCTCGATTCCTCTGACATGAATCACTTTTTCAGGATCTTGACATCTGTGCAGTTTGGAAAGATGGCAGGTCTGTAATTTAGTTGAAAATATCTATCGATCTGACCGTTTCGCTTGTTAATGACTCTTTTCTCCCATTCTCTTGTTTCTGTTCTTTCGTCACATGCTGGATTCATTTCAGGCTGGTTGGTTTTTACTAGAGCATGAGCTATTCCTGTGGTAAAATGGTCCGTGTATCTTATTAGAGCTATTCCTGGGTTGATATTGCCCAAGTATCTTATTAGAGCAAGGCACTTGCAATGAAAAGGTTTAGGGGTGATTTTAATGAGAATACCTGCATTATTGTGAAATAGAATTCTATATAAACAATACAAAATCTATATAATAACAAAAGAATAATAATAATTGTAATGATGATACCGGTAATTAGAGATACCTCTGATAAAAATCAAGAGACCACTGCAAAAATCATCAGTTTCTTTAGTTTTACTCATAGAAATGGAATGAGTAGAAACCTCATTTAACTGTTTTGCTTGGTCATTTGATTAGTACACAACAAAATGGTGACTGTTGTTAGTCACGGTGACAACACGTGCCAGGGGGGCTGTAAAGTGTATCATACTCACTATTTCTTTCCATTAGATATCTCAAAGTAATATCTTGGGTGGTCTTCTTCTTTGATTTAATGATATGTTAGTGCAGCTGACTAGTCTGTTGCTGCTGCAAAACTATATAGTGAGTCTGTGACCGCAAATTGGTTTAATGCGGAAGTAGGCCATTAGAGCTTTGCACTGGAATGGTACACAAAAAAATGTCGGACTATTCTGCTACATTGACATTTCTAATCATTCCATTTCTATGGTTTTACTATTGATAGGTACAGCTGAAGCTGGAAGATTACATGCAATTAGGTTTAAGTCATTAAAACAAATTAGTCAACCACTATAGTTCAGGCAATTTGGTTACAACATCTACTTTGTGCATTGTGTTTGACTCAAGCAAACAATTTATAAGCAATGCTACAAAATACTAATTAATTGTATTTAAACTTCTGATTTACTGGGGATGTGCTGAAAGAAATTAAAGCTGACATGAATCATTCTCTCTGCAAATATTCTGACATTACACATTCTTAAAATAAAGTTTTTATCCCAACTGATGTATGACAGTTTTTTAACCTTTTTTATAGGTTTGAAATTCAGGAGTTGTAAACAACTGAGTTTCAATGTCTTTGGCTATGTAAACGTACAACTTAAAGTGTTTGGGTGAAATGAACAATATTGGTTTATTCCATAAATGACTGACAACATCTATCCCAAATTCCAAATAGAAATATTATCATTCAGTGCATTTATTTGCCGAAAATAGCAACTGCTCAAAATAACAAAAAATGATGCTGTGTCTGGTAATGACTCAACACATCTTAGGATAAATGAAGCAGATTCAGTTATTCTCTTTGTAAATTGCAAAGCAAACACTCAACCATGAACACCAATTGCAAAGCACCAAGGAGCTTTCAAAAATTCAAGATGATAATTAAAGTGTCACACCATGATACAGCAATACAGTAGTGCTGGGTGTGTCTCTCAAATATTTGTAGAACAATAATGTTTCCCCCATGCTTGCTAGTGAGACAAACATGTTTTAAACCTTAGTACTACATCATAGAGTGTATTAAAAGCATTGTCAAAATTGAAAAATAAATATAGTATTGTTTTCTGTTGGTAAAATTAGCGTCCATGTTTTACAGATCATGCCTTATAGGATCACTCCAGACCCCTAAACAACTCAAAATCTTTGTGCTAGTCATCTTTCCATGGATGCAGGATCATCAATGTTACTCACTTTATTTAGGAACGTGAAAAACAAATAAAGGAACTAAGCCATCGTTGTCTATTTAACCACAAGGGTGAAAATGATTCCCAAAAGTACTAAACCCCTAAGCATAACAAGGTGACAGTTTCTCACAGTACACTTAACATGGTACAGGAGCAGAATAGTGAATGCTAGGTATAAAGAGATTTACACCTCCCTACGCCTAACAAGGCAGCTATTACGTACAGTACATAATGTGGTACAGGCACCGATTAGTAATAGCTGGTTGACATAGATTAAACCTTCTCAGATCGAATACTCACTTATACACTGACATACTGCAATACGACATGGAAGAGTTTACATACATTTAATCTTTTTTTTAAAGCTGAGTTTACATACATTTAATCTTTTCAGGATGAATACTCACTTGTACACTTAAGTATTACACCCGGAAAAGCAATTATATATATAATTGCTTTTCCGGGTGTAATACTTAAGTGTACAAGTGAGTATATATATATATATATATATATTCTCCCCACTGTATAGCATTTATATTTTGTACATCTGATGGATTTCAATAATAGGGGTGTAACGGTACACCTAACCCATGGTACAGTACTTATAACTGGCAAAAGAATTACGTATATCCGCAGCTATAAAAACACCAATTGCTTTTATAATTTCTTTGGCCTGATCAGATTCTGCTGATTGGGCTGCTTGAATACAGTGATGAGGCAGTTGTTTTTGTTTCCACAACTGCCTCTGCAACCGAACGACTATATGGACAAAGTAAAATTGTGAAGCCTGCAAGCAGGGTGGGAAATTAACACCCGCCACCCGCCAATGGCGGGTAGATTTTCACATTGGCGGGTAACATTTCCCTATCTACCAGCCACTGTGGCGGGTGAAATGTACAACATATGATACGTTTTTTTTATTTGGCTATTTTAAACATTAATTGTTTCGGATTGGAGATAAATGCGTTTGACAAAAATGCGGAAGCTTA
>JACXGM010001283.1:0-38292 GCA_016801145.1 Umbra pygmaea
TACTTGCTGTTAAACTTATCATCTGGATACTTTGCGTTAATTACAAGTGAGATAATTAAATATTTAATCTCGAATCAATATTGATTGTCCAATTATTTGCCCAAGTTAGTTTTGGTATTAAAGTAAAAGTTAATGCATTCGCTGTATAACAGTGGCTGGTTATCACAAAGATGACAGATTTGACGTGTTTCCCCGTTTTACAGCGACATTCCTCTGCAGACAGGGTGCCAATCCTCGATTAAATTGCCCTCAGGACTCTTGCAATAGCCAAAATATGACCACATCTCAGATTTTGTCCTCTTGGACGGCTGAAAACCCTCCCGAGCACTGTCACTGCCTTCCGCCTTGACTTCTCGTGCAAAAAACAAAGTTGCATGCGCGCACCTGCGTCAGACTGATTCCAGCTGGACAGGATTTACCGTGAGTTTTCAAAACCACGGTAATCAAAGACGGTTTTAATGAAAATTAAATTTTAAACGGTAATACTAACCGTACGGACATTTTATTGTGGTTTACCGTGAAACCGGTAATCGTCCCATCCCTAGTTCCCACTAGTCTGGTCATTTGTTAATCAGATCTGTTTTTCGTGTTTCAGGTACTCTGATGTCAGGCCTGTCCGTATTGCTCCTGGCCTCTTTTCTCAACATGTTCCTGGGCTCAGTCTTTTTGTTCAAGGTGAAAAGAAGCACTTTCCGCTAGTCCTGTTGGCCCAGTTTCTGTCTACCTACATAGCGTGCCTACCAGTATTTGAGTCACAGAATATGTCCCGCTTGGTTTTGTAACTTGTCAAGTTTTGTGTGTATGTGTGTGTGTGTGTGTGTGTGTGTGTGTGTGTGTGTGTAGGTTCACGTATACCTTGGCCTGGCCATCATGTGTGGATTTGTACTGTTTGATACTCAACTCATCATAGAGAAGGCTGAAATGGGAGACAAAGACTACATCTGGTAAGAGGGGAACCTTTACGTTTTTTTGACCAATTATTTATGTGGTTGCATAGAAATACATTATAGTTTAAATTGTATGAGATCTGACCACACTACTTTGTGTTGGTTTGTATGTAATTAACATATACCAACTGCATACTGCTTCTGAAATATCTGCAACATGCTGCTTAATCAAGCATTTCAGCAATAATATGAGATCACAGAAAAATGTCATGAAATTTTAGGACTGGTGAACCACTCCCAATAAGTGACTGCTAAAGAAGTCAAATGTACATGTTGTGATATTTGCATGGGTGTGCCTGTTAGCCCATACAACCTGTCCTTCCTCAAAGTAAAAACATGTAGTACAGTCACAGACTGTAAGAAATATGGACTTAGTAACTGATGTCATCCATTGTTGTCTGAAAAGCAATTTCGATTGTGCGTGGAGCCGATTGTCGCCATCTTGTAAGCGCGTCACTCTGTGTTACTCTTGGATAACCAAAAATGGGCGAAGAGGTGGGGTGTGGGTGGAGCTGAAGTGCCTGGTTGCTGATGCCATGCCCACTTAAAGCTACATTGTGTAGTTTTTCTGTTGATTTTTAGCAAAAAACAACTTTGTTACAAATATTTGCTCATGTGTAATTACTTCCACTAATACGAATACTAACTAATCAAAGTCTTTTCATATGCATAGAATCTTCCATTCAGAATACATACAAAGAAGTCGCTCTATTTGCGGTAGCCATGTTACTCCTCCATCTTTAAAATACATTAGCCAAAGAGGGAGATACCTGGAAATTCAAGCTCGGTCTTTCGCGCTTTAACACTCAGTGGCACCATGACGAATGCCAGGGGGAGATTACTCACGACTGCCGGCAGATTTCCAGCCTATTCTCCAGGACATGTAATGGAAGCACTGGCCTTGTACAATAGGCAAGAACCGTTCGCCTGTCAACGAGTTGTCAGATAGGGGGAGATAAGCAATATACACCAAAATCACCATGTTTATTTCTGCTGTAAGGTTGGGCATGTTGCCCACAGAGGTTCATAGAAATTGCTTCTTTCTGCAGCCAGCCTCAAGTGGCCATTTGATAAATTGCAGCTTTTGATAGTTCTGGGAAGGCTTTATTTTTCAGCCTCAGAATTTTGCCCCTTGACTACAATAGAACGTAGTTGGTATGGATGTGGTAAAATGTAGAATGTTACACTGAGCTTTTTAAGTGTTTTATTAAATACTTGATTTTGGTAACAACCCCCCCCCCCCCCCCATCTCTTTATCCAATGTTAGGCACTCGGTGGACCTCTTCTTGGACTTTATCACCATCTTCAGGAAGCTCATGGTTATTCTGGCCATGAATGAGAAGGTATGGTGTTACCAGGGTTAATCAGCCAGTTTATTGCTTTTTGTATGCTGAAGTATTTGACTTCTACCATGTGTTCACTTTCTCGTAAACATTACTGTGAACAATGTAAAGACATGAATGAGAAATCATCCCAAATACTTTATGGGCCATTTTTACAGACATTTACTTAAGAGTAAAAAATAACTAACTAAGCTCTGTGTTGAACGTCATTGAGTTTGAGTTTTATGTTAGACGAGGATAAATCTAAGTGTCTGACACCTGCCCTATATACAAAAAATATATTTTAAAATAAATTTTACACATCGTTGTACCTTGCCCTGCTAGGTAAAACATTTGTTTACGTCCTTGCGTTTTTATATCTTGGGTTTATGTAGAAGTGTATTTCAAATAATTTCTCTTGATTTAAGCAGGACAGCAAGAGGAAGGATAGGAAATAAAATGAGGAAGAACACCAGCAAATAAAAGATGTGACCTGGAAACCCCTGTTCTCCTGGAGCTTCATCTTAACTGCTTCATTCTAATTATTTAGACCATTATGTGATTTTGTACTTTGATATAGTGTCTTAATTCTTAGGAATCGATTGGTTGGATTTGGAAATTGGATTCAATGTAAAGTATTTGAGATTAGATGTAAAGATCTGGAAGTTTCTGTGTTGTCATTTATTAAAATAAAATATAAACTCCCGTATTAAAGGGATGATTTTTTTTTTTGAAATAATTTACTAATAAACTATTTTGATAGTTATTTTCCTGTTGCAGGGGGTACATGTTAGGAGAAAACAATGTCCCTGAAACATTTAAATAATTTGACAATTATATTTAAAAAGTCCCTTTTTTGTTACAGTAGCTTCACAGAAGTTGTATCTTTCAAGTTTTCCCTTACCTGGTCGGTTACTGGCTTCATTGAAGACATTCGCAGGTCCTCACCTTATGAGAGATAATCAATGCCAGTTTAATTCTAGTGTAGCTTTAGCCACGTTGGGGATGTTTTAAGTTTAGTTAAAAACAAATGATTGAGTAGATTTAAGGTTTGCTTTTCAATCACGTTAAATATTCAGTGCAATTCTCATCTATTAAAAGCACTTTGCAGTCAACATAAATGATTGCTATAGGAGTTGTGACATATAGGGTAAGTGCTAGTGATGGTCTGCTATGGTGTAAAAAAACTTTATGAAGTGTAATACTTGTTTTATTTTTCCCTTACAACAGATGCAGGCTTAGATTACATCCATATTGTGGTACCCATATTTGTAATGTAGCACAATTGAAGTGTTAAGGCAATGTGCCTGTCTATTGTAAACTGACTGCATTTACTATAATCACTTCATATGTCTGCTCAAAAATTACCTTGCATTTCAATCGTGCCATAACACAGAACTTCCACAATGTGGATGGAATCCAGCCCATTGTGCTTAAAATGGAGATGAATATTTGAGAACCTGTTTTTCCATGTGGTTTTGAATTTCTGTAATGAGGTGAAATGGAAAGAAAGAAAACTGCCACTAATATTTATGGTCCGCCAAATGTACAGGGATTACTTTTTTAAGGTGTATTTATGGTCTTATTGAGCATTACCTTGTAAGATTCATTGAGATGGAAAAGCATAGCATTTTCTGCTGAGTTAAAGATAATTCCAGTCAGTTTTGTCATTAAAGCACATGGAATACAATTCAGGTACCATTCAGTAACTTGTAAGCTTCTTGTTCTGGAACCTTCTTGGAAGGATGAGCAGTTAAAAATGTTCAGTCCTCCTTGATTCTGGAAGATTGAAGATGTAGAGAAATAGTTGTAATTTTTAAACCTCATCTGCATTAAATAATCTGACAAACATCCTCTCCTGCTACACTATTTAGCTTTATTTTCTTCGAAGTCCTAATAACAATCTAAATACAGGTTTACCAATCTATAACCTATTGTGGCTCGATTTAGGGTTTTACTGTTAAAAAATGAAATAACAGCATATCTTATACTGTGAAGATTTTTTTTGCTTTTTCTTGGAATTGCTGTTGTAATTCTGCTAAATACATGTATGAATTAAAGTTTGTTAAAATACATTTTGTTAAGTCAATGGCACTTCTCACTCATTTGTGATGATTTCTACCATGGGTTGAAAAGTAGCATTTACATCCATACATGGATTTTCACAGGGTTTAAGCTTGATTCAATCCAAATTGCAGAAGTTCTTTACTATAATGCAGTAGTAATTTTAAAGGCAAAGTTTCCGCATTCACACTAACTACATTTACAACAAAAGCTGCATGTCAGTTAAAGTGTAAATGACCTTGATGTTTTTAATTGAGCTTACTGAACTTAAGTGTTACAGACTGAATGGGGCTCATTGATCACTGAATGTTTGGCACTATGTACTTACTGCACCAACGTCTCATTCTAACCTTAAACATTAAGTAATACTCACTGATCATCCCTGGGAGAGACTCCAGTTTTTTAATTTTGCCCATTTTAATGTTAAAATGTAATCTTGCATATATTAACTTTGTTAATGTATCAATGGATGACAATGATTTAAATTACTCTATCACATGTAGCCATACACCTACAACTATAGTCCTGCATTAGTGAACACAGCATTTACGGTAAACTAATAAATATGACTCACTTTATATTTATTAGTTACAAAAAATGTGTTTCTTCAGTGATCAAAAGAACAAAGACTGGTCATGCCTGCTGTTTTAAAAACAACCAAGTACCATTCTACCTGAGTGACCTTAATCACAGGTAGGCTTTATCGTTCAGAAAGAATCAGGGCATAATGTAAATAAAGAAGTAAGGTATGAATATTAAAACTATGGACATAGTTTATGGTGGGTTTGAAAGAATCCCAGCCTGTTATTTGTCACTCTTACTTCAACAAATGAGTGGACAGAGCCTCTTCGCTGTAAATACCACGGACCTCCAAACGGGAGATCCGTTAGTCAATGTGTGTCAAACCAGTTCCAAGGAGGCCCTAGTTTATGCTGGTTTTGGTCTTCCCGTTCAATTAGTGCCAAATTAAGACCTAGACTGCCAGGTGAGGGTAGATCCTAACCAATTAGTGACCTAATCAGTCAAGTACAAGGTAGGATTGAAAACCTGCATACACTAGACCAGTGGTTCTCAAACCTCTCTTTGCGGACCGCCAGCCATCTTACAGTTTTGTTGTAACCCTGAACTAGCTCACCTGATTCAAGAATGTAAGGGCTTGATGATTAGTCAACAAGTTGATTCAGGCACGCTAGTTCTGTAATACATCTAAAACGTGGCATGGCTGGGGGGCCCCGGGAGTGGTTTGAGAACCACTGATCTAGACCCTTCACAGAATCGGTTTGACCCCCTGTGCGTTAGTCCAACCAGCCGGTACCAGTTTCAGGGCAGTGTTCCCACGGCAACCGTGATGATTAGGAGGGTAGTCGGGCTGACGGGACGATGCGTGGTTGCCAGGGAGATCTTAGGGGGGCGGGGTCCATTGCAGAGGGGGGTGTTACAGCAGCTGATGCAGACAGAGCCCAAGCGGCCCGGGACGCAGAAGGATTGATACCCTGCCGACACAATCAGACAGGTGGAGAAAGATGCACAGGCCTTCCTGTAGAAAACACCTGGAGGGACAGGGAGAGTCCATTTATAAAGAAATGAACATGTTTTAACTTCTGCTAAAATGAATTTTGACACAAGGTCAGCCAGGCTCACCCTTTTCTCCCACAATCACCTCCTTCTGACAGCCATTCTGGATGTTTGCTGTGCAGTTAACAATGAACTTCGGAGCGGAACAGTCGTTGTCCAAAAGAGTCTCTTCACAGTGATAACACTGCATCTGGAAAGGCCAGACTAACACACACATTTTTTAAATAATATTTTTATAATGCAAATTTGCATTCAAATATAATTTAAACATTGCAAAAGTTATATGTGAAATGATATTCAACAATGCAAATATTTCCATCTTCGTCAGACAGCATGGCTGCCAATGATCACTGACATGGAACAGAAAGACTGCTTCCATCTTATGAAGACCAGCAATCTGCTGATCTCATACAGAATCACCACATTGTAATGTAGGCCGTTCAGGCGTGGCTTGAGGGTAGGAGTTTTAGTACCCTGTCAGAATATGTCTGCTCCATGCAGCCTTCAAATGAGCAGTGCACTGCCAATACAAGCTCCTTCCATGGGCTCTGTGCGAGAAGCATCATCATCATCATCTAGATCAACCCACAGCCTCGAACCTAGAAAAGATCTAACTCTAACCAGAATTCCAAGCTCCCTATTCTCTAGCTCGAAACGTTATTCTTACCCTGACCTCACCAAACTTTAATGTCTAAAGTGAACCTATTGTTGAAACAGAACAATAACACCTAAACCTAAAAGTAATCCCGATTCTAAAACTATTGCAAATTTGTTCGCTGAACTCATAAATTGACTTTGTCTGGATCATTTTTGGAAATGTTTTATTATCTACGTGGTCACTTCAGTTACACATAGATGTTGATAGTACACACACTCATGCTCTTAATGTTTTTTTTTCTATGCAGTTGAACCACTCCGATAAACAATGTGCAAGCTAAACTTGTAAGTAAATGTTTATATTGTCCTATGGTTTTTATGTCTTAAATGATTTTACCACATTTTTGGCAGGACCAGTCTGGTAAAAGAAATGTCAAACACGAATAAACACAACATTTACCTGTCGATACCTGTTGATTTAGCAAAGGAGTATGGGGTAATCTAAGCCACTGCCTCATAATGTCTTGAAAAACATGGAAGTACATGTTTCACTATAAACTTCAAGGAGAGTAATGCACTGCAAAATATCCACAAGAGGGCACTATTTCCTCCTGATGAGGCCTCAATTCCCTCTAATAATACAGACAAGGAGTTTGTGTTTAAAGAGCCAACTGAGCCATCTTTGGATAACGACATTTTTTTAATACACTTTTCAATCAGAAAGGTCACAGATATTAGAACCCTCTAAAAGTTCTATTGCTACTTCTATTAAACTGCACTGTTATTCATTTCAACAGCTCATTATTATCACCAGTGTACAATAGAGCAATCTTAAAATGCATTTTCAAAGTCTGAAGGTTATCCAACCACCACCAACACTTGTGAAGAATTGACAAATCTCAACAGTCATTATAAAGAAAATCATTAGTATGAACACCCCACTCACACAGCTACAGTGTTCAATGGATATTTGGAATGCATTATTATGCTTCCTATGACTATCTCAGCTGGATTGGTCTATAAATTATAAAACCTCTTATAGCAACATTTTGGAAAAAAACACATTTCCTACATATTACTGTGAATTAGCCCCTGACTAGGCAGGATGCATATACAAAGAAACAACAGGACAGTATATTAAAATAAACATAGAAATATAATATTCAATTCCTTGACCATTGTTGGAACCCCTGTTAAAGATGGGTAAAGCTATACCAAAAGTCATTGTTGTTAATCAGCGTGATAGTACAATAACAAAGTCTAGATATTTATTCATAATTAAAGGTGAAGTTGGAAATCAAGACATATTCTTCTCAAAAATATATGTCGCAATCCTTGGAACACCTTGAATTGTTCTTCTCCAAGGTCACACGTCTGTATGAACTATTGTGGTTGTCCATGACCTCCTGTTGTAGGGCATACATATGAAACAGACGCAAGTGAACTTTGCCCACATGCATAGTGAGGATATAATGCGTGGAGTACAACAGGAGACAGGAGCGGTAGTCCGTGTTCTGGAATGTTTAATAGTATTTAGCAATGGAAAGCTAAGCTGGCGCAATAGGGAACACGGGTCACAGTGAAACCCAAAATAAAGCTATGCCAACATATAGGTGAAAAACAATGCAATAGTCTACCTAGTATTTACATAGCACTCGCCCAGAATGGCAGAATAATAGCAATCGTTTAAGTAGGATAATTCATATACAATACCCAACAGCATACCTGGAACACGTATACAGATGATCAATAACTGACAAATGACAAGACAAACACACTTGCGAATGAGGGAATGAAAGACAGCTGAGAATCGTGAGACAGAACGAGACAAGGGATAGGTGGATGGTGATGCCATTGTCTCGGAGAAACTGCACATGTAAAGGTGCACATGTAAAGGTCAATCAATTAATCAGGCATTGAATGACACCTCCCATGGCCTGAACCATGACAGTACCCTACCCCCAAAGAAGCCACTCCAGCCACAAAAGCCAAGCACAGGGAGGGGGCAGGGGGCACCAGCACCAAAGGAGGCATCAGGGAGTAGCGCGGCAGGCACCAGTTGAGGGGGCGGTGCAGCCGACACTGGCCGAAGTGGTGTGTCCATCATCCCCAGTAGAGGAGTCTTCAGTAACGGTGCAGATGGCATGACTACAGGCACTGGTAGAAGATGCACCCCCTGGTCCAGAAGAGGGGGCATGGCTGCAGGTTCAATTGTTAGGACACAGACTGGGTCTTCCAGCATTATGGGACACAGACTGGGTCACCAGTGTTGTGGGGATGCAGACTGGGATCACGGGCATTGTGGAGACCTCAACTGTGTCACCGGTGTTGTGGGGAACCGGACTGGTTTCACCGCCGTTGTGGGGACGCAGACTGGGATCACTGGCATTGTTGGGACGCAAACTGGTATCACGATGTAAGGACATAGACTGGGTTCACTGGTGTAGTGAGGACCCGGCTGGGCTCACTAGCAATGCCGACCGGGCTCACCTACATTGTTGGGATGCAGACTGGGCTCACCGGCGCTGTGTGGACCTGAACTCAGTTCACAGACTCTATGGGGACCCATGCTTCCATGCTGTCCAGTGGTGTAGTAGGCACCCAGTGCCCCATGCTGTCCAGCGTTGTAGTAGGCACCCAGGGCACCATGCTGTCCAGCGTTGTAGTAGGCACCCAGGGCACCATGCTGTCCAGCGTTGTAGTAGGCACCCAGGGCACCATGCTGTCCAGCGTTGTAGTAGGCACCCAGGGCACCATTCTGTCCAGTGGTGTAGTAGGCACCCAGTGCCCCATGCTGTCCAGCGTTGTAGTAGGCACCCAGGGCACCATGCTGTCCAGCGGTGTAGTAGGCACCCAGGGCACCATGCTGTCCAGCGTTGTAGTAGGCACCCAGGGCACCATGCTGTCCAGCGATGTAGTAGGCACCCAGGGCACCGTGCTGTCCAGCGGTGTAGTAGGCACCCAGGGCGCCATGCTGTCCAGCGATGTAGTAGACACCCAGGGCACCATGCTGTCCAGTAGTAGCCTCATATTCAGAACTGAATTTGACATTCCGCTTCACTCCATTATTTAGTCTGAAGTTACTTCTTTAGCAGCCATTTTCCATGATGGCCGTTGTAAAAAACCTAGGCCTCATCTCCTAACCAATCAAAAATGTAGTACGTCATTCCGATAAGACCATCAACTGGGTAATGTAATGTGAACAAACTACCTAACACCAAGGGGGAAGGCTTAGACCCTAACTGGCTACCACCTCACGTTAGCATTCCATTCATTCCAATTATTTTAGGGGTCAATTTGACAGTGAATATATTTACATCCAAAGCGTTTAAAGACTCTATTTGTCCATTTGTTATTTCTAAAGAAATAGGACAATGTATAAAAGGCTCCATTACCTTTGATCTCACATTATGGCCCCGTAGCAGCAGTTTTTGTGAAAATATGCTAACTATTGTGTCATAACCACGTGACTTACTGTTGCACAGTAGAGAAATTACCGTATAATCCAGGAGAAGCTCGCAGGCAATTGGCAGGACTTGAAGGCATACAGTCAAAATGACAAAATAATTAATCAGAATACTTACCAAAGGTTGCTCCTGCTCCCATGCTCATGGACAACTCCTACTTACCTTCTCCTTCCACTGCAAGAGGCAAGATTCAGAATGATTCAGATTTATCTTGGCACGGCTAAAATAAGAATTACAACTTTCAGAGACGTTACTCATGTCACATCTACATCATCACGCTCAGCTTGAGGCTGCGCAGTACGCTCGGCTACCACTGAAAAAGTGCTTCTAATTGGCTTCAATTGATCTCCATAGAAATGAATGGCGTGGCTCGGTCCATCTTGTATAGTTTGCATATTTTCACAAAAACGGCTACTACGAGCCATAACGTGAGATACAAGGTAATGGAGCTTTTTACACATTGTCCTGTTTCTTTAGAAATAAACAATGGACAAATAGAGTCTTTAAACTCTTTGGATGTAAATTTTTTCCGAGGATAAAGTGACCCCTAAAATGCATTAAATGAATGGAATGCTAACGTGAGGTGGGAGGCAGTTAGCATCAGAATCCACCCAGGGCTGCTTCAACTTCCGGGTCTAAGCCTTCCCCTTTGTTTGCCGTTGTCTCTGTCTCTCAGGCTTAAGTGTCCTTTCGTCACACTGTTGTCCAACACCCTCAGTCAGGTAAAGTATGCTGATTGGCTCGGTCGGTGAGGCGAAAGGGTAAAGTACGAACTACGCCTGGAGTCGTGCATACTCCTCCTCTTTGGTAGGGGTGGGTGATAATGCAAAATTTGGGTTCGATCTGATACCAAGAAATACAGGGCCAGTATTGCCGATATCGATACAGATACAATACTTTTTATTACTAAAGCGGCTTGTGTACATTCACGTATGCCACAAACTGTATTCCTGTTTTTATTTTACTTTTTATTCTTTCATTTATTGTTGTGTAATTCATGTGTAACTATATGTATTTGCAGCTATGTGCTTGATCTTGGCCAAGTCGCCATTTTAAATGAGAAATTGTTCTCAACATGCCCATCATAGGTGAATGCATCATTAATAGGCTAAATCTGAATACATTTTCAAGACCAACATTATTTGCAATCACACTGCAAAAATGGCAAATCTGAACAAGAATACTTATATTGTATTTATCATTTTAAATATTTTATCTTACTTTAAGAATTATTTACTATTTATTCATTATTTATGTTAGACCTTTTATCTTGTTTTTGTCTTATTTTCAGACATATAGGAAGTCAAAAGATCTGCACTGGCAGATAATGTTGTAGGCCTATACTTAAAGCATATTCCATCTAAATTGAGATAGTTATGTTTTGTAGGTGTGTTTTTGCAGCATTGTAAGGTGAGTGGTGGATTTTCTACCTGCCACCTGTGAGACTTTGTAAAAAAAGTGCTTAATCTGTGTGTTTGATTGGCGGTTGGTGCTGGTAGTCAGGGTGGGCCCCGCGGGGCAACAGTGTCGTTCACTGTTTGAATGACAACCACTCACAAGCAACAGCAGTGGAGCGGGAGAAGCACTTCAGATGTGTTCATGACGAAAGAACGTTGTTTGCACAGTGTGGCATTTCTATTCTTTAATGAAATGTGTTGAAGAAAGAAACTGAAAGTGGTATCCCAGTCTGAAAAAACATCAGCGACACAGGTTTGCTTTGATTCGAAATTTGGAATTAAATTAAACCGTTGAACGTGGTTCTATGGTCAGATGAGATTAGAATATTTGGTTCATAAAACTTCCAGGGGTGAGAGCCATTGTGTCATTTTGTTTTAGAATCTAGAACCTCCCAGATTCTTCTCACAACTTGACAACTTACAAGAGCTCTAATTGCCAGGGTAGTCCTGATGTGTGTCTGAACTATGTACCAACTGCCTAAAAAAAAGAACTTGAAAGTCTCAAAAATTAGCTTTATATAGACAGGCAAGCTAATAAAAACTAATAATTTGTATATATGATAATAGTCTGTATACAGTATAAATAATAAAATGACATAAAATGACTACATAAATGCCTAATAATTAATACATAATGAAACCGCATAGCAAAATGTTTCACAAAGCAAAAACTAGCACTTAACCAATAATCACGAGCAGTCACTCTTCAACTGAAATATCTAGCAGCGCTCTAAATACTTTCAAGGTCCCAATGTATTCATGGCTGGTTTATTACAAAAAGAGATGCTTGTTGGTACTTTAGAAGCTTGGTGTAGAAAGTATTAACCAATCCTTTATTCTTGTTTTATAACTTAAATTTTGATAAGTGATATGAAAAATTATGGGAGTTTCTAAAAGAGCGTTTTGTAAACAGAAAAGATAAGAAAAAATTGTAGTGCTTCTACTGTGTCCATTTTGTTACAAAATGCAATCATGATTCCTAAAACTGTCAGA
Organism: Umbra pygmaea; assembly: GCA_016801145.1. Lineage (NCBI taxonomy): Eukaryota > Metazoa > Chordata > Actinopteri > Esociformes > Umbridae > Umbra > Umbra pygmaea. The sequence goes on from JACXGM010001283.1 coordinate 12,423, forward strand.
TCAGATAAATTGAAGTTCATGTTAAAAAATAAGATTTAATGGTTTAAGTGTAGGAGCTCCTACTTAATTGCATATAGGTTACAGTTGGTGTTGAAATGTTTGCATACCCTTGGAGAATTGGTAATAGAAATACCATGAGTCTAAAACATGAGTCAGCATGCAATAACATTTGATTTTATTTCTCATGGGATTCATATTCAACTGTAGGTCATAACAGAATCATAAAACAGAACATGGTAACAAAAACCCTGTTCAAAAGTCTGCATACCTTCAGTTTTCAATACAATGTATTACTCCCTTTAGCATCATTACAGCGTGTAGTCCTTTGTTATAGCTGTCTATGAGGCCCCGAATTCTTTCAGGTGGAATAGCTGCCCATTCGTTTTGGCAAAATGCCTCCAGGTCATGTAAAGTCTTTGGTCATCTTGCATTAACTGAACATTTGAGATCTCCCAGAGTGTTTTGATGATATTCTTCAGGGAACTTTGATGGCCACTCCAGAACTTTCACCTTTTTCTGCTGTAACCACTGGAGGGTCAACTTGGCCTTGTCTTTAGGGTCAATGTCATGCTGGAAAGTCCAAAAGGGTCCCATGCATAGCTTTTGTGCAGAAGAATGCAAATTGTCTTCCAGTAGTACCATCCGATATCATGCTGCATTCATCTTGCCATCAATTTTCACAAGGTTCCCCGTGCCTTTAGAGCCCACACACCCCCAAAACATCAGTGAGCCACCACCATGCTTCACAGTGTGGATGGTATTCTTTTCACAATAGGCCTTGTTGACACCTCTTCAAACATAGCACACATGGTTTTGACCATGAAGCTCTATTTTGGTCTCATCACTCCAAATTACAGTGTGCCAGAAGCTGTGAGGCATGTCAAGGTGGTGTCAGGTATATTGTAATCAGGCTTTTTTGTGGCACTGGAGCAGTAAAGGCTTCTTTCTGGCAACACGGCCATGCAGGTATTTTTTTTCAAGTATCGTCGTATTGTGCTTCTTGAAATTACTACACTGTCTTTTTCCAGAGCAGCCTGTATGTCTCCTGAGATTACCTGTGGATTTTTCTTTGTATCCCACAATTCATCTTCCAGTTTTGGCTAAAATCATTCTTGGTCTACCTGACCTAGGCTTGGTATGAAGAGATCCCCAAATTTTCCACTTCTTAATAAGTGATTGAACATTACTGACTGAAATTTGCAAGGCTTTGGATATCTTTTTATTTCCATTTCCAACATTATGCAATACCAGTATCTTATTATGCTGGTCTTTTGACAGTTCTTTTCAGCTCCCCATGGCTCAGTATTTAGCCTACTCAGTGCATCCAAGTGAGCATGGTGTCATGTTTATGTCATATCTCGCAAGCGCGATAAAACATGCTCCACAAGCAAATTATATAATTTCACTCGCGCAGATATTACTCTTTGCGGACTAATTCAACAATCGAGAGTAAACAGGCAGCTGCTAGCGGGAAACAAAACATAGGGAGAGGGAAAGAATGGCACCTGTGCATATAAAACTAAGCAGCACAAAGATTAGCCACCACATGGCCGCGACTCCGCGAGTGTCTGCTTTATGAGAGCTGGAGGGCATACACGTCACCTTAAAGCGTAACTCTCAACAAATTGCAACCTAAGGTCTTTTTTGAATGTACACAAGTCAAACCTTTGATTAAAATTATAATTAGGATGGAAACGCCACTTTTAAGATTTTCCCTATTTTTGGTTTTGGTCAAATCGCCTTTTGAACGGGAGTGATCTTGGCACTAATATGATAGCATCAAAATCGCTATTTTATAAACACTAAGAAGGCTCGACACAACATGAAACTTTGCTCGAAGTATCACCAGGGGCTGTACACATGAACTCGAGCATTACTGTATCACAGTAGATTACAGTATAATCCAGGAGAAGCTTGCAGGCAATCGGGGGGATGTGGAGGCATACAGTCAAAATGACAATATAATTAATCAGAATACTTACCAAAAGATGCTCCTACGCTCATGGACAATTGCTACCCACACTCTCCTTCCTCTGAAAGAGGCAAGATTTTAAATGATTCAGATTTCTCTTGGCGCGGCTAAAATAACAATTATAACTTTCAGAGACGTTGCTCACGTCACATCTACGCCATAACGCTCATCTTGAGTCTGCTTTATCACCGAAAAAGTGCTTCTAATTGGCTTCACTTGCTATCCATAGGAATGAATGGCGTCTGTTGGTCCATTCATATACTGCCTTTGGTCAGACCTACACACATCCAGCTATTGTTAGAGGAAGAACAGGCAGACATTTTCATCAGAATCCTTTTATTTCAAACATGAGTCCTGACAACAAGTTAGGAGTTGAAAAGATACGTAATGTTAATGTCACCTAACATCTTTCCAAATGTATAATTCAATGGCAACTGTTATATTATATAGTTAGAGTTATGATTTGTGCAGCAGTTCATTCACAGTCACAGCCATTTTATTGATATTTTAATTTCTCAGATTCTGTCTTGCCTTGCACTTACCTGATGAACTTGTTTCTTCTGGCAGTACACCAAGTCCAAACTTCCTGTAACGATAGCGTTCAATCAAGGTACAAGGATGTATGTAGGTGTGACCATGTTGAAAGCAAGTGACCAATCATTGGAGGGTCAGTGCCTCCCTAGGTTTCCGCCCCGAAATGTCAAAAGTCAGTTTCATCCACGCGCGCATGCAGTAATTGGTGCGCAAAGAGTAATATCTGCACGAGTAAAATTATATAATTTGCTTGTGGAGCATGTTTTATCGTGCTTGCTAGATATCACATAAACCTGATGCCATATGTGAGAGCTACGAAATTCATTGACTAATTCTAGACACCAACTGCAAATTAAAATTATGCAAGTGTGGGAAATTAACATTTGATTGTCATTTTAACATGTGTGTGTCACCTTGTGTGTCTGTAACAAGGCCAAACATTCAAGGGTATGTAAACTTTTGATCAGGCAATTTGGGTGATTTCTGTTATTAATATGGTTTACAAAGGAAAACAACAACTGTGTGATAATTAATGGCTTCATATGATCACTATCCTTACATAACAGTCTGATTGTTTGCATGAAGAGTTATATTGTTAAAATCAATGCTGAAATTTCACAATTTCCGCCAGGGTATGCAAACTTATGAGCACAAATTTATATCCCTGTAATCCAAAACAAACATACAGTTCCAATGAAAATTATTCAACCCCCATTGCAAATCAGGTTTATTGTCAAAATTGAGACTTTCAGCTGTTTACAGTGAACAAATCAAACAAAAGCAATTGAAATAGCTTAACACAATGAATGCATCAAGTGGTTTCCCCAAATCCAACAGAAAATGCTACTCAAAATGACTTCACCAGTCTCAAAATAGTTCAACTCCCTGAACAGAATCCCTCACAACAGCACAAATATGCAAAACATGTGTTGTCTCAAGCACACCTGATGCAACCAATCAAGGGCTTTATTAGTTGCATCAAGTGTGCTTGAGCTGGAACACATGAAATACCTAAGATGGCTAGGGGGTTGTTGAGTGTCACGTTGGACTGCATGTGTCAAAGTTCTGAAACCAGATTTCTGAGATGGTAGGTTGCGAAAAACCCTTCAGTTACTGCAAAAAACCTGCAGCAAGACTTGGTGACAAACAGACACTGAGGTTTCAGTGAGGACAGTACTAAACTCCAAGATGTACACCCCTACTGATCCAAAAGCACAAGAAAAGTCAGCTCCAATATACTCAAAATCATACAAAAAAGCCACATAGGTTTTGGGATTCTGTTATGTTGAGCGATGAAACAAAGCTAGAAATTTCGACATGATGGATCAGTCATATGTCTGGAGGAAGAAGAATGAAACATACACTGAAAAGAACACCCTGCCCACATTCAAGCATGGTGGTGGCTTGTTGATGCTCTGGGGCTGCTTAGCATCCTCTGGTATAGGAAACCTGCATTATGTGAAAGCAAGATGGATTCATTGAAGTATCAGGAAATTCTAGGAGAAAACATCATGCTGTCTCTGAAGAAGCTAAAGCTTGGGCATCATTGGACCTTCCAACAGGACAATGATCCCAAGCAAACCTCAAATTCCACCAAGGCTTGTTTGCAGAAGAAGTCCTGGAAGATGCAAAAATAGAAATAGACTTTTGCTTTTGAATGCATATGATGGCTCACACCTAGGTGTTTGAACCATATACGAAAGAAGATCTCTTTAAAACTGTACTCGATACTGCAGAGGTAATGTAATTAGGTGTGGTTTTATTTCAGATTCAGTGGGTTTAGTGTGCCTTATCTTTTCAGTGTTACATTTTGCCCCACCAAGGGGGGCATTATAACACTCTGACTTCTTGCATTAAATGCAATGTTAGTCTTGTCCTTATTAGTGAAAATATATCAACTGTATTAATAAGTTAACATATATGTTTCTTATATCAAAAGATGACTAAAAAAAATATTGTTACAATTGCCCCCGGTCTCCCCTATATATCAGCTGTAAATGGATGTAAAGTGTAATATCACTGCACATATTCTATTATATTATTTGTTCACCATTACTATATAGAAATATAGTAATGGTAGTGTACTCTAACCTTTTGGATGTTTTGTGTATTCTGTTACTAGATCTTGTCATGCCATTACAAAATATTCCACGTGTATATTTATTTAGGCCTACCAATTAAAGGTGGTCTGAAAACATTTTCTACTTGGCTCTCGTACCACAGCAACATTATCATCTTCAGCTTCCACCTGGTGTATTCATCCCCTAACAATTCACACACGTACCCTGAGTGGCTGGTAATGTGAGCCCCCTGAGTCTGAGTGCATATTTGTATGCTGTCCCCCCTGGAAATTAAGCTCCAAAACATGGCCATGCAAGCAACAGACTCTCCCACCTGAGCTACAAAGAACAGTCATAAAACTAAATGTATATGTGGAAGAAAGGTAAGCAATCAACAATGCAGGTTATTTGCTCTGGAATCATTTACATGTTAATTTAAGGTATGCAAGTCCCAGTACGGGCCTGATTAAGACTTGAGACAAGTTAACTGGACATGAACTTTAGTCTATCAAATGTATATATTCTCCATGTTCAGTCAAGGTACTTTATTTCTGATTATGGCCCAAAGTGCACTAAAAGTGAATACATAATGCAGCATAACGCCAGTGGTCTGACACTTGACAGGTACACTCAGACTAAGTTAAAGTAAATTAATGTCTATCAATTTGTATTACTCCATGGTAAGGCTACGTGTAAAACATTTATAATCATATTTGCTACATTTTAAACCATAAAAGAAAAGATATATGAGTAGCCTTTAGTCTACCAAATTAACACAGCCTAAACGTGTTATAATGCTGTCTTAATGTATTCTTGTAATTGGGGTGATTTAAAAAAAAGTATGCACACTCGCGATAGCAAATGTCATACAAAATGAATAAACCTACTGACATTTTACAAAAAGAAAAAAGTATATGTACCTGAGCAGAGTACGCATCCACACATAGAAGCAAGGAGAAATAACGATTGCATTTTCCATAAACTCCATCAAATGGTTGCTTGGTCTCTGAAAAATATTACACAGGTGTAAGGTCAGCCTCGACTTTAGTCCACTCCGGATGAAGTAGGAGCAGCATATCTCCAGTAGAACCCATGTGGTCTAAATCTGGTCCACAGCTCTTGCGTCTCGTGCGTCTCAAGTTGATACTGGGAGGGCGCTCTGATGGGCACGCGTCATAGAATGAATTTTACTCCAGCAGGGATGCGCGCTCTGTTTCAGTGGTTGCAGAAACAATTATCTGAGCGTTTCTCTCGAGTAGTATCAAGAAATGTTTGTATAATGCGAATTCATACACATTTAATCGCTATCATGGGCGCCTGGCTTTGTATAAAGTATGGTTCTGGAGGGGGTGTGAGGATGTTCCCAGACGTGATTTTTTTGCTCTTTGGGTGCACAGAGGTGTGGTACATCGAATCCAAATATGATTTGTCGGTGTTAGAGCCGTGGTTCTTGGTCAAGTGAAATGAAACTCTACATAACTTTTCTTTACCACTCAAATCATTGACAACACCATATGCATTATGAAACACCAATAACAAAAGAATAGCACAACAACAAAACAAATCCTTGAATGTCCCTCTGCTGTTGAATTTTTATAACTTATGCAACTCATCCACGTAAGTAAAATGTTCTGTGTGATGGTACTTTTGTCCAGATACATTCTGACACGTTTGAGTCAATTCCAACTTAATAATTGCAATTAAAGGGATATATATTGGTATAGGAAACGTTTTTTATACTTTGCCATAAAAAGTGAAAAACATACCCCAATCTTCTTAGCCTCTACTTTTACTTCTTACAATCATGCCATTAATAATTCAATAAAAAATAATGACATTACACAAAGATTTTAAAAGGATAAATACATATTGACTGATATAAGATATGGATGATATTGTACACATGCAGGAGGACAAGAAAAGTATAAAGAGATAAGGTGGTTATGTTCGGAATGTTGTTGGTGATGATGTCTGTTGGACTTCCAGGAAATACAAAGTCATACATTTAGGAAGAGGTAGGAAGTGCAGCTCCATTTCCACATTGTTTTGTTTGCAGTGTGCACATTGCCTTCTCTATGTGTTTTAAAATAAATAGTTAAACAGAACAACATTTCAAGGTATCATTTGTAATTCAGTAAGTTGAGAGAATTGGTCAGGGGTCAGAATACTTTAGTATGGCACTGTATATATACTGTATATTTGACAACAACAGGATTCTATATTTACTGAAATAGAGGTATTACACCTTATTATGGCAGCCAAAATAAACAGTAAAAAATATTGTTCTAAAATACATGGGCATATGCATGCAATCTTAATCTATTAAAATAAAATACAATTCCAGATTCATTGCTTCTGAGCCTCGTCTACTAGCATAAAATGAAGCAGTGTGCCCAGAAGATTGATATATTCGAACATACTGTACCAGAGGTGTCAGGAAAAATGCTATGGAGCTTAGACTTGGATTAGTGTCGTCATGTAAGAGCTTTAATTGAATTTAACTGTCTGTAGTTGATTGAGCAGTTATTAAAATATTGCTAACTATCCTCACAATCTTCAATTTTACAGCCAGGTTCTTCCTCCAGTTTTGCACATCCTCCACATGGGCACATTTTGAAGCACCAAACAATGAGTGCTTGCTTAGCATATTTTCGATGGCAGGATCACCACTTCTCTTCATCTATCATTTGGTTTAGCAGAAACTGCAATGGGCTAAGGTCAAAGTTCCCTTTAATTTGGTTCCAATTATTATATTTACCATATAATAATATTATTGAAGCAAATATCCAAAACACTATTAAAGGGATATTTTAGTTTATAGCATGTTTCTCATTTTCCAGTTTAAATTTTAAGGCATGACTTTTTTGGTGAAAGTTAAATTTCCACAAATTGAATTGGCTTGTCAGTTTTGTCATTGTTTTTAATCTACAACACAATGAACCTGGAAAGCCATTGGTTAAGTGTTGAGAGGTCAGCAACGCCTGAACAAAAACTTGTGCCAGAGTTGGTGTAGCGTTCTAAGTTCCCAACTCCGAACTACATTAGCCCCCTGGTGATGGAGTTTCAAGCCCCGGCTCTGCAATCTGCCTGTGCCTTTCCTCTCTGTCTACCCCTACCTGTCTCCCTGGCCTCATCTTCCTGCTGTCCTGTAAATCTGTGGTTCTCAAACCTCTCCTGGGGGACCACCAGCCATGCCATATATTAGATGTATCCCAGAGCTAGCACATCTGAATCAACTTGTCAACTAATCATCAACAACATACCTACTTGCATCACCTGAGCTAGTTCAAGGCTACAACACAAATATGAGACGTCTGGGGGTCCCCCAGGAGGGGTTTGAGAACCACTGCTTTAATTAACCCGAGGAGAGGTTTGTGAACCCCTTCTCTACACCAGAACTCATGTCATAGCAAAGGGCTGAATGCTCAAGCAAACCAGAATGAACTCAAGTTTGATATGGAAGTCACATTTCTGTTGGGGATGATGCAGGTTTAATCCAACCTAACCACACAATAATGTTTTGTTTGTGTCAAAATAATAGCAAGCTATGATGCTCATGGGATATTATGCATAGCAGATGAAGGTCTTTGTAATCAAGGAACTTAAATGAATATATGAAGAATGTCAAATAAATGTCTTTATTTGTTGAGTTCTTGCATTCATTCAGAGCCATAAAATAACAAATTCCTCATCTTTGTGTTTTTACTGCCTTGATAAAATACATTATGGTTTATGGCTTCATTGGATCTCAGGTGGAATTGCTATGTACATAACATATGGAACTATCAATTACAAAATTAAAGTAATAAATGAGAATAACCCAGTCAGCAGAACAACACAAAAGACAGATTTCACATGAAAAGAAACAACCTTTCATTTATTATTAGAAAATAAGAAGAGTATAGTACAAAAATAATGGGAATCAGAATAGCAATAACATCAACACCATCAACAAGTGAAATATGATTTATCCTAAAAAATAAATAAGAAAATAAATACCACAAATAAAAATCGACATTTTGAATGACGCGAGGAATTCCATAAAACATGTTTCGATGCATCACCACTCCATCTCGTGTTCATCATGGCCTTGGTTACTGTGGTGTTGCTAAGACCTCTAAGCTCCACCCATGTTTAACGTCTGAGAGGTGGGGCCACAGAGGCAGGGCCACAGAGGCAGAGGCGGGGCCACAGAGGCAGAGGCGGGGCCACAGATGGCATATGTAACCATACTTAACCACAATTCTGTCAATTGCAGAAGAATACACAACATACTATTTTAGAGTATGTATTGGGTTAATAAATGCTACCATGTAAATGTCTGTAGTTTTTAGGTTTGGCTGAAGTTTATAGCACATTATTTCAAGTTGTATCTTAAATATGTCCCATGGATATATTGTCTTATGAGATGACTGTAAATTAAATGGGCGTCTTGTCAAAACAAATAACTGTTTTCCTTTTGCCATAAACAAGATGGGAGTTCAAAGGGTGAAATGGCAGTAGATGTTCCGGTGCCGGACCTCTTCAACTCGAACGTATCTGATCTTACAGAGGCGAGGAATATAGACAGTTTGTTCTCCATTTCCATTAAATGGTTATAATGAATTTTCAACAGGAAAAATTCTAATCCATGACAGTTTTGAATGATTACACAGTTCCAAACAAAGCGCATGTCCAATCTCAGGAGTTGTTTTGTGGGGAGTTATGTATGTACCTATGAGAATAAAAATGAATTGTCTGGTAAGAATTCCAGGCCCTTCTGAGTGTCTGTTTTGAAATATAATTATAGTTAGTTATAATCCCAGTTATAACTGACTGGGATTTCCTTCCTGATTGGTTATAACTGACTGGGATTTCCTTCCTGATTGGTTATAACTGACTGGGATTTTCTTCCTGATTGGTTATAACTGACTGGGATTTCCTTCCTGATTGGTTATAACTGACTGGGATCCCCTTCCTGATAAAGGTGTCCACCAACAGAAGTATGAGACAACTGTACAAAAAACATATTGCTTACCAGTGTCCCTGCTTTCACTTACAGTTTAGCTTATAGGTTGACATCCTTTCACTATTAAGGTATTTGGCAACAGACTGAAACTACATGCAGAGTAACTTAAGCAAAGCTGTTTTTCAGATCAGGACCAACAGCAATGTGAAATCAATGTGTAAACATCTTTTAAAAATGCTTGCATTTTAACATAAATGTTGTGCATTGCACCAGATTTATAGCCTGGAAAAATCCAGACCCATATCCGGAGGAGATATGGGTCTGGGATCTAGTAATGAAAATGACCCAGCTCGAGGGGCGGCACCAAGTATGCATTTGAAAATCTCACTGTACGCAATTGGATATAACTACGACCTATCACCAGTGGTTTTTCGCCAAGCACCTATGGCGGAGCTAACTGGTAGATTAAACTCTTGCAAAAACGTCCTTCCTAAAAAGTAACAATTCGAGCACCGTCTTCTGTCCCTCTTTTAGACAAAAAGCCAAGTCTAACTCGTTCATTGTAGTGGCCAAAGCCGTTTTAAACAACTGGTGTTATTGTATACAATGTTTACTAATGACTTCGAGGTCGCAGCGCTGTCGTCATCTGTTTAACAAGCTTCTGGCATGCCTATATCAGATACACCGATGTGATTGGTGCAGCTCGGCTACAAGGGCATAGTTAATGAGCAGAATTACTCGGTGCCAGAGTAACTTGCTGAGCAAATTCAAACTGTGCTCTCGCGAGAACTCTGGATTTCCAGGGTACCAGATTTAGCTAAATGCTGCAAATTTGTTGCAATGCATAAAATCTATGTTCTTAATTTACATTGTCCATGTCTAAATCAACATCATAAATAAAATCTAAGTCTAAACCTAAACACTGTCAGCAGGGTGCAACATTTGCACAGCAACGGATTGAACAACAATACCCGCCTTTTGAAAACAGTCTACAAAACTGAACAATATGTTGTCTTTGTAATTGTATAGCTCTAAATGTTGGGTCGGTCTGCGTGCAAGATCAACATTTGCCCATTTTGCAGAAGTAACAAATTACAATTCCAACAGTGTTGGACAACCCAGTCCTTCCTGCAGTTGATTTTAGAAACAGAACAGAGTTGTGTTTAATTGTGTCAGCCACTCAGCTAAACAAGATTGCAGTAAATTCAGAGCTGGGGAGAGAACGCCTCTTTTCATTGAGGATTTCAAGTTGAAGACCAGCTGTGGTACTGCAAGCAATGTTTCCAGAAGCAAGACCCTCATCAGTCAACGGGTGTATGGTGATTTTTGTGGTCAATAATCGTGGATATCCATTAATAGAAATGTCATGCACAAATGCACCAATACTCGAACTGATTACAATTGCACACAGTCCTTAAGGATAATTTAGTTGCTAGTGACATGCTGCGTTATTCTAGTGAGCCTTTAAATTGAGATTCTCAAATAGGGAAACAGGAATGGGCTTGCCTGCAATTTCACTTCCCAGAGTAGTTTGAACTGCCTGAAACTGAGCAATGTGACCCAAAAACTAGCAAGACGGACACATGCACCACTGAGACTTAATATTTTGAACAATAGCCTGACATCATTGATGGCTTTGTGAATTTTGTCTGTTATTCAAGGTGCGTTTAAAGTAGTAGACTATAAAGCAGACATGTTCCCAAAAGTTCAGAGATTGGCTTCAGGGTAAACACTACAGATATCAAAAGGAAGCATGAATTACATTTGAAAGTATGCACTTCTCACAAAGGTATGATTGTGAATGGGTCTGGTTACCTGATTAGACTGTCAGCTTGTCAAGTCCATTTGGAAGATTATATTGCAGCTCATTTGAGAACTTCCTTATTGAGTGGCAGTCACCTGCCTACACAACTACAATGGCCTGATTCCTCACATGAATATCTCACTATTTGAAACTGACCGAGTCTGACAGATTAAAGAAATGTAAAACATTCGACTCTTGATGGAAATTTAAAAAATGTCATTGTCCACAACCAAAACATACGTTAGTTTTTGTGTCTGGCATAAGCATACTATTTTGGCCATTGTGTCATTTTCTGCTTCATGAGTTTAGGTCATTTCTGTCTGTGTTACAGTAGGTTGGGAGACAGTACAGGACATGGCAGCTTCAAGGAAAATGACAACGTATTTTGTCCTGTCAAGAGACATGGTCAAAGCTTTTGTGAAGACACTGAACATTCTTGCATTCATAAAATTAACTTTCCATACATCACACATACACATCTTTTTCTTTAACTTAAAATAGCATGATATACTGTATACCACATAACATGTTAACAACAGTTTTATAAAAAATACATAAGAACTGAAAACAAGGATGTCTATGACATAATATTTAAGATCGAACCCCAAATTTGGGGCTCATTTAGTGGGAAGTTCTTTTATCTTTTTTTGGCATGACCAAAACATGTCCACATCCAGGGCGGACAAAAGAAACCCCCGATTCCAATCAACTGTTGGAGACGAGCCAAGGGTTCATTATTTAACGATGATTTAAGTGACCCCATAGACCAGGGCAAGCATGTAGCTGTCTAGAACATGGTCAGTCCGCACCATGCATCTCCTCTGTGTGTCTGTGTGTGTCTGTGTGTGTCTGTGTGTGTCTGTGTGTGTCTGTGTGTGTCTGTGTGTGTCTGTGTGTGTCTGTGTGTGTGCATTTAGTTCACTGGTCCGTCATCTATTAATGCCTACATGCTGGGCAGAATGCATGTTGTTGGAAGACAACAGAGTCCAATGGTACGTAAGTGTTTAAATGTGGGTCAACCTGAGAGTGAGTTTTCCAGCAGTACTAATGTATCTGTTTAACACAGAGGTTTTCAGCAGAGAGAGAGGTGTACAGTTTGTCTCTGTGTTTGGGTGGGAGGAGCTACTACAGGTGAGTGTGCCTCAGGGTCAACCATCTCTGAGTCTGAGGAGGCTACAGGTGAATGTGCCTCAGGGTCAACCATCTCTGAGGAGGCTTCGATGGTGGCGGTTGGAAAGGTGCGTGTTGGTCTTTGCTCCCAACCCGGTTAGCCCTGGCTTCCACAGGAGGACAGGCTGTCGTAGAGGGAGTCACTCAGCGGTTCGGGTGTCTCTCTCGGGGACACAATGTCCTCTGGTCTTTCCTTCACCAGCTCCAGGCCACCGTCCCTCCCTACCTCCGAGGCGCTAGGCGTCCGCCCTTTACCCCGCCAACTGATCCCTGTCTGGGGGGGCGGAGGGAGGCTGCCCGGGTCAGCAGCCGGGGGGGCCTGCGGGGTAAACTGCTTCAAACTCTTTGGAGAGACGAAAGGTGTGCACATGAAGGGGTCGGAGGGGGAAAGGTTAGGAGGGACGGGGGACATAGTGATGCTGTAGTTAGTTATTTTGGGACAATGTGAGATACAATAGGTTCTGAGCCATGAGTACTGTTTCATTTACGCTCCCCTATTTTGTAGGACAGCAAAGCTCTTTTAAAAATGTGTTTTTGTACTCCTGCATTATGGATGTGAAATGAAAGGTTTCATATAAGGCAACAGTACAGATAGCAACTTTTATGTGAAGGAATTTCAGACAAATTTGATTTACCGTCTATAAATAAAAGAACATTGTGCATATTCCCCCAATCTTAAAGTATCTGTACAACTTCACTGATAATATATAGCAGTACACAAATTGTAAAATTTTTTACTCACACATTGAATGCATCCAACGTCTGATTCTACAAAGTATGCAATTGTTGGATGCATTTGCAGGTGGTTTTGGTTTATTGCACATTTTGCTATTTTTTTTTAAAAGAGACTCTGTTTAAAATTCATTCAGTAAACTAGATGTAATGAAACATAGAAAAATAAAAGAGGTGCATTCAGGGTCTCTGCGTGGCCATGGCTTCGATCCTGGTCAAGGCATCTCCGACTGTTCCAGAGCACTAGCATGAAGCAGAGCAAATTGGTACAATGCTGCCTGGGATACGGGAGTATAAGGCGTGGATACTTTGCTAAGTCACTCTCCATTGACTCCTTGTGTGCAAATTGGGCGCCTGGGTGTTAAATCACTAAGTATAGTTAAATATACTTGGTGAGTGTAATCGTTCTGTATGTGCTAACTAAAGGCTTCTGTGTGATAAGAAACGGACGACTCAGCGACTTGTGGTTGAAGGAACCATGTGAGCGCCCTTGAACACCCTGCAATTGTAGAGGAGTTGCCGACAAGACAAGGTCAGGGGGAATTGGACATCATCGATCTGGAGGTGAGAAAAAATGAGAGAAAAAAAGGTGGCATTCTGTGCCTTTGCCCTTTTTGGTGTGGTGTAAAACAAAATCAAAATTATCTACTGTAGCCCATACTGTAACCCATTTTAAGTTAGTCAAAAACCTCTCATGTTTCGACAGCAATACCTCCACCAAACTCAACGCTGAGAAATCGCAGGAGAAGCAATCACCTGCGTTTAATGGAAAGATGCTTAACTTTATTCTCTCAAAGAGGCAGAAGTTGAGCATAATAATGTTAACTAATGGAATTGTGGTTCAATGTCAAGTGCCGACCAGGCAGGGATGGCAACTGAGAGGAGCGAGTGATCAAGGCCCCAGCTGGTTCTCTATCAGCCTCGTCTCTTAATATATATTTCATGTCATTGTAGAGGAGCTAGATGCACAGCAGGTCAGCACAGGGAGTACATGTGATCTTGTGAAGTTCTCATTAGGACGTACATGAACTCAGTCCCCAGGATCCACTTACCCTTCTGGAGGGGATCGGCTGGCTGCCTCTGTCTTTCTGCATGTCCTGGTAAACATCAGGAGGTACCGCAGAGCCTTTCAGATTGGGAAAGGTCCAGTTCTTGGTGGGGGGATTTTGCCTTTGAGCCCCGTAGACGTCTATGTCTGCACAAGAGCAAAACATTTAAAAAAGGAAAAAGCTTGGCATGTATTTTGTTAAAGATTTACGCTCACGCGACTGACTTTGCATTAACATAACTGAGGTAACTTTGCTAGCATATCTACACCGTATCTACATCACAGCAGCTACACATACCTTCGTGAATAGTGCTGGACGTATTGGGACCCTTTCCCTCCAGCCCTGAGCCGTACTGAAGAGATGGGTTGACTTCATCCAGAGATGACAGCTCTCTCTCCAGTGTACGAGCCTTACGTGGAACCTTCATTATGGCCCTGTGTTTCCCCTGGGAGCCAGAAAAACCCTGCTCCCTGCTCTTGGGAAAGCTCTTTCCCACTGCGCTGCTTGCATAGTCTGGCATGGGGAATGTGCCAATGCCACTGTCGAGGGTGCGCATTGAGGCCCCAGATCCTAAAGATGGAGGAAGGTAGAGTATGGTGAGACTAGATTCAGGGGGAGACCAGGGCATACATTAGGGGTCAGCTTTACTCTGCTCCCACCTGTAAAGTGCTGGGAGCTAACGGACTCTGCCAAGCTCTCGTCTGACGTCACCTCGTCCTTGCTCATCAACAATGAGCTCTAAAACGACAAACGTTTGACAATGTTAAGAGTGAATCCTGGCCCTGAGGCGACACTACGCGTCCCTTTAAGAGACAGAGAGACGGGAGGTTACCTGCTCCAGCTCTTCTCTGCTCTTGGTGTGGCTGATCCCATTCCGCTGCTGAGCGAAGATGGGCTGCGATCTCTTGGAGTCAAAAGAGAGGCGTCGGTGTACCATTCCAAAGGGGGAAGGTATCGCTCCACTCTCATCCACCCTGTTTCCAGAATAAGACGTCGAGGGACTTAAGAAGGAAGACGTTACAACCAACTCATAGGGGTACTAGATTTCAACAGTATTTAAAAATCCAATTTGATTAGATAATCATATGAGAAAGCATTTTTATTTCCCTCCCCATTTTCCTCCCTTATTCCCACTAACCCTGACTTGTCAGCCGCTCCGCAACTCCTTGTACAGAACGATGCGATGGTTCTTCCAACCACATGGTTCTTCCAACCACATATTGCCGAGCCGCCGATTCTTTTCGCACTGCTCAACACGGAAGACTTTCATCGGGTCATACACAGGATGACTCCGTTCACCGACTATACTTCCGCGATTTAATTTACAGGCACCCGATCTGAACACAAGGAGTTGCTGGAGAGCGACATGGTAGGATAGATAATCTGATTTATCTAACCCAAATCCCGGTGGCGTATGCCAATTTGCTATGAAAAGCATTTTCTAATGCTCTGGCCAAGTTGTATTATTATCTTACACTATTACACAGGGAAAACTAGGTACGGGAAAAACCTGCACCAAGTATGTTAATTTATCTCAGGAAAACTACCAAGTGTAGGAATTAATATGAGGGAACGGGTCAATAGAGTTCATAAAGAAAATCACTATTACCTGTTGAGGAGCTGCTGCATGAAGTTGTCTGTGGTCACTCCTCTGTACATGAGTGACAGTTGGCCCTGAGCCTGGTCCATCACCATTTCACAGGAGTGACCCATGCCAGAGGGCTCCATCCCAACTCCGTTCACATACGCCCGCTCTTCTTCCAAAGCTTTCCGAAGGTCCTCTGCCTTCTCCATCAGCTTGGATATGTTCAGGCTCTCCACCACCTTCCGGGGCCCACCGGTCTTAGGGTCTCTAGACCCTACGCCAAAAGATGATGAGGAAGAAGATGAAATGTTGATTTTGAGCTTGGACACCTCCGGTTTGCGGCTGAGGGCTGGTAGTTTGCTCTTCCTCAGGCCGAACCAGCTGGCAATGCCGTTGGAGGCTTTGTGCTTGGGCTCAGTCACCGTTCCACGGTCCTGCTCCTTCAGCATGTTCTCCTCAATACCCCGCATCACCTTCTGCTCAATGGCGGAGTGGGGCACGGACGGGCCAGAGGAGTATGGCTTCTTGTCCTCTCTTGCGCTGGATTCAGTAGATGACCGCGGTGGAAGAGGAGGTGGTGGGAGTGGGAGTGGGAGGCTCTCGGCATGGACAAAGGTCTTCTTCCCTGGGGTGATCTTGCTTTTGTCCTCTGGACGGGTTTGTTGTCTCTGAGCCGAGGTGCGGTCCTCATAAATTGGTCTGACCCCTCGAGGGTAAGAGGAAGCCTGGCCAACCTTTGATGGAGACTTTGAAGGGACTTTAGAGGGGCTGTTTTGGGGGCTGGATGCAGTTTTAGTCTGGTGGCTTTGGGTGATGGGGCATTTTCCATAGACACGCACCACTGGAGGGGTCTCTGAATTTGAAGATGAAGTGCCCATCTTGATCTTTGGGCCCTCTGCTTTCGCTATATATATTCGGGTAGGAAGTATTGCCTCTTGCTCTCCCTTAGGTATCAACGACGAGTTAGCGGATGACTTGGCACCTGATTCCTGTATTGGAGCAGGCACCCTAGGGTGAACGCCAAAGCTAGTTTTAGGGTAGGGCTTTCCATCCAGAGAGTCAGTGTATTTCTGATTTTTGTGCTGCTCCCCCCCAGTTTTTTCTCCTTGCCTTTCAGCGGTCTTGCTCTTCTCAACATTGTTGGTGGGTTTAGCAACTCTACTTTGTGCATCTCTCTTGTCAATGGACACCGCAGATACTGCCAGGTCCTCTGTGCTTTTCAGTTTCCCCAAAGCAGCCAGGCGTTCCTTGAAGGGGTGATGGCTTGACTCACTTTGTAGTTTGACCTGTCTCTTGGGAGTGGAGGATCCAGGAGACGGGTTTCCTCGCCTGGGTGCAGGCTGTGTTGGCTGGGCCCTTTCACTGGGCTCCATAGCGGCACTCTGCTCACGTTGCATGTCCCTCATGCTGGAGTAGCTGGGGCGACTACTTGGTGCTTTTCCCATGGCGGAAGAAGCCAGCGGGAGGCTGAAGTGTTGATGGGGCTTGTGCCAGACAGGGCTCTCTGAATCAGTGTCCTGGTCTGTGTCCTGGTCCGAGAAGTCCTGCTCGGCAGTCCCGCGGGGCGAGTCAGGAGGCGGTGAGGATGGCGGGCTGGGGAGAATCTCATCTTGCTGTTGCTTCTCTACAGGCCTCTGGGGTTCATGTTGAAGGAGGTACTGGGACGTCCTGAGACCCTCCAGGAACTGAGGCGTTCCATCTGAGTGGCAGACGTTCTCATAGTGGGGCACCTTCTTAGAGTCCCTTTGTGCGTGAGAGGAGGGGTGTGCCTTTGTGCTGCGGCTGGGTTTGGGTGCTGAGTGGCTGCTGAAAGAAATATCCTTGGCAGTGGAAGGGGTTCCGACGCTCTCCTCCGGCTTGGGTGGGGAGGTGGGGGCAGAGTGTGTGGCAGGGTAGGGGTCTGGGTCAAAAGAGGGGGACTGCTTCTCCATCTCCACAGGGCTGGCTTTGCGGGTGGTGATGGGCGAGGCATACAGCTCATAGCTGTTGTTGTTTCTGCAGGGGATCTTGGAGCTGCGTGTCAGTTGGGGGCTTAGTCGGAGGGGGTTGCCTGGCTGTGGCTGGTTGATGCCTGACGGAATTTTCAGGAACTTGAGTATCCGGGATGGGGAGGAGATAGGAGAGGGCTTGGCCTCACCCAGGCCTGCGGAGGGAGAAGGAGGGCTGAGTGCAGGCTTGCTGTGGCCAGAGGGAGGAAGGGCCTGAGCTAAGCTGGTTCTGTCAAGCATTGGAGTGGGAGAGTACGACTCCACAGCCAGCTTCTTGGAGACAGACGTCTCATTGGTGGAGAAGTAGAGCCCATTGCAGTTCTGCTTGTGCATTTCCTGATCCTTGTGACACAATGGGTCCATCTCTGTGGCGACAGGGGGAGCATGTGAGGGGGCGAGGAGCAAGCGGGGGGTCACACTGTGTGCATCCGCCGCCTCCTCTTCCAAGTAGCAGCACTCCGCTGGACTGTCTCCGTTCTGGCTCTGCGATGTTGCCGTGACAGCCTCTGTGATTTTGACATCCTCAATGTGAGAGTGCCGGACCTCGGCCCGAGGTGGAGGCAAAGGTTTGCCGGACGGATGCCTGTCTTTGTGTCTCTGTAACTGCCTAGGCTCCTCCCCCAGCAACCCGTTGAGGTTGACTTGAATGAGCGAGGATAGGAAGGGTTCGGCAGAACTGGGGCATTCCGGAGGGTTCTCTACAGGGTTCAGTGCGGTGTTGTGCATGTAGCACTGGCTTGTGCTTTCAGCAGAGAGGAGGCGGGGTACAGCTGCTCCCTGGCAGTGTCCTGCGCCCTGTGCCGACAACCCCTGGTCCTCGCCCCAGGCCTGGCTGTTAAGGCACTCAACTCTGGACGGATGTGCAGCACCATGGCCCTGGGCACACTTCAGAAGGCTGTCCAAGCTGCTCTTCTGGGAAAGCATCCGGCACGACTGACAGCTCTTGTTTTGTTGATGCAGAAGCTGGGAGTGGTCCTCCTGGAGAGCCCCTTCTCCATTGGCGTAATCCTGGATGTCTGAGTCGGAGCTTGAATGGCGGCAACGTGGCAGTAGACGTCCCGCTGGGTGCTGCGGGGTTAGTAACCCCCCGGAGGCCATCAGGGAGACCTGGTCTCTCTCCATGGAGACCAGCGCCTGGCCCAGGTCATGGTGGGGGGACATGCAGGAGGAGGAGGGGTGGAACCTGAGCGGGTCAGACTCCTCGAGCTTACGCAGGACCTCCAGGATGTGAGCTTTCTTCTTGAAGAACGGAGACAAGGCCTCCATGGAGTTGGCCGGAGCCCGCGCCGAGCCGGCTGTCCTGTTCTGTATGTGGTCCACGTTGCTCTGCGTGAACAAGGAGACGAGTTTGGCAGTCTTCATTAATACCACACAAACTAACACTTCAAATGAAAGTATGGTACGGCTAAAACATCAAGTAAAGAAATGAACAAAGTGACTTTTAACACCACCTCAAACATCAAACACAGCTTACACAAGTGACTTTTCACTCTGATTAGATATAAATAAAATATGCCTGAATAGCAATGGATTTTTGAAGGGGCCTGAAACTCCTGTTTCAAGTCAATGTACTACAGAGGTCTACCTGTCCAGGTCAACAACTACTCGGTAACAGAAATCATGCTGCGCATAGTGAACACCCCGATTTAGATGAGGATGGGGTGTTGGGGGTAAATGATAGACAGATTGAGAATGAGAGAAGAGTGAAGCCACCTCCGTTTCACGTGGCCGGTCAACCTTAGGAAGCTGTCTTTATCTTTAATTACAGAAGCAATTAATTCTGTAATCAGTGAGAAAAGTTATTCTCCAGTCTTTCTGCCCTCCTCCTCATCCCCTGTTCCTGGGAAGCTGCCAATCTGTTAAATAAAGTAGTAGGGACCACTGGGGATTCTCAAATTAAGACAGATGAGAAGGGGGATGGGACAGAGTCCTGTGTTTCGCTAACACAGACCATTCATTCTCGTCCACTGTCATTATTCCTACTACTATGCTACTGGTGTTCCACAAAGCCTTGGCACGTCAATTTGATGAATCTCGCCAGCAGGCCTGGTTCCTACAGGAGAGGGACATTTTGATTACCTAAGCATAAACCCTGCATTGTTTTCACTTTTCAATCTCCCTCCGTCTCTGCCAAGTGGAGCTATGGCATGTCAATTTGACAAATCCAGTCAAGTATGGTGACTTTCAAAGTCCCTACCACCACTGCAGAAGTGCCTACTCTGAAGCAATGATTTACATCCCCCAAATAAATTATGTCTACACCTGGGAGCTGTGATAAGACTATATATGTAGTATGTGTATAGGATGTGGATGGGAGCAGCTCCTGGTGCGATGCAGACCTTAGCCAAGGCTGTGGGGGTGGAGAATTGAATCTTGTGGGATTCATACTGACTACCTATGATTCATTAAGATCACATAAAATAAGGGTCCGCAAGTACTGCATTAACTGGCCATCCAAAGTTCTGAAATAAAAAAATACAAACATAGACTGTCATCAAAACTAGATCATGACTGTTTAACACTGAGAGACTATTTATGTTCTCAACTTTCAATAGTGGACTAAATGCTCTTGCATTATCCTAGATCACCCCTGGGATATTTGAAGGTAATGCAATCGGAACTATGGAATACTGGCTAGTTTTGCTGTGAGACTTGGCATCTGATTCAAGTAAATCTTCACCCTTCACAAAGTGGAGGAGAGGAGATAAATGAAGAAAGGAGTTAATAAAACAAGTGTTTCTTCAGAGGTGAAACAAAAATCTTTATTCAATTTGGCACCTATGTTTCAACCTGACAACAAGAAAAACTTCCTTTCTTTGGTTCTCAGACATTTGTCAACACGAGTCTATTGCTGCAGGATAGCCTGACTTCACAGAATTTTAACATTCTGTAATACATTTAGTTAACTTTATAATCTGTTTTCAAGGATCTTAAGTCTAAATAAAAATGGGCTACTTAAAACCTAATATTTGCTAAATAAAAAAACAGGATTATCCCTAATATGTAAAAATACTAATTCTGTGCCAGGGGGGATAAGATCCTTACAATGTATTGATTTGTGGTCAATATATTTTCAGCAAATGGAAGACCAGTGTTGGGTCATTGGGGGGAAAAAGGAGACCTAATATACATTTTTTTTTTTTAACTTTTGTTCAAGAAATGTTGTTCAAAGTCAACTAATGCCGCTGGTTATTTT
The DNA here is from genome assembly GCA_016801145.1 of Umbra pygmaea. Lineage (NCBI taxonomy): Eukaryota > Metazoa > Chordata > Actinopteri > Esociformes > Umbridae > Umbra > Umbra pygmaea. The sequence goes on from JACXGM010001283.1 coordinate 33,461, forward strand.
TTTCTCAATCTCCTTAACCCTTGCTGGCAAAGTGATGTGCAATTCCTATTAAAATCCAGCCAGAGTGAGGATATTCAATCACTGGAACTTTTAATCACCAGCCACATCCTCTATTGACAATCACTGCTGGGCTAGAGAAGATTGATTATTAGACTACCTAGATCAAATAAATTGGAACAACCATTTTGGTAATGAGTTCCAAAAGTCCAAACACTTATAGATTGGACCAGTCCCCATTTTTGTAACTTATTTTTGTGTAATATTAATTAATCAAGGCACATTCGAAAAACATTGAAACAAAAAATTCTGAAAATCCATTAACAATAAAGCCTGCTGGTAAAAGGCAGCTGTGATACTGAGTGGTTTAAGCAAGCAACCTGTACATCTGTCATTTTAATTTAATTTACAAGCTGGTTCAAATTCCTAAAATTTTATGCAGAGTTTGTACATTTTATATAAGTGTACTATTGTTAATTTACCATATAACCAGCTGCAACCGGACTGGTAGTTTGAGTGTTGCCTTCTAAAAGCCAAAACATTTGAACATTTAAAAAATATATATTTTCTAGAATTTCATGGACAGGAAAGTGGTGAAACACAGAGGTTCTGATGAAAAAGCAGTACGCCCAACACAACGCAGCCCGTTTAGACCGTTGATCAAGCGCAGGATGCAAGAAGCTTTCAAATTCACTTTATATACGTCGGCTCCATTTCAGGTTCCCCCAACACATTACAAATTCACTTTATATACGTCGGCTCCATTTCAGGTTCCCCCAACACATTACAAATTCACTTTATATATGTGGGCTCCATTTCAGGTTCCCCCAACACATTACAAATTCACTTTATATACGTTGGCTCCGTTTCAGGTCCCCCAACACATTACAAATTCACTTTATGTACGTCGGCTCCATTTCAGGTTCCCCCAACACATTACATATTCACTTTATATATGTGGGCTCCATTTCAGGTTCCCCCAACACATAAAAAATGCACTTTATATACGTGGGCTCCATTTCAGGTTCCCCCTAACACATTAAAAATTCACTTTATATACGTCGGCTCCATTTCAGGTTCCCCCAACACATTACAAATTCACTTTATATACGTCGGCTCCATTTCAGGTCCCCCAACACATTACAAATTCACTTTATATATGTGGGCTCCATTTCAGGTCCCCCAACACATTAAAAATTCACTTTATATACACGTCGGCTCCATTTCAGGTCCCCCAACACATTAGAGCTAATTATTCAATTCAGTCAGGGAAAACATTTATTGGTATTTTGACTGAGTTTCTTCTTAATCTCAAGTCCACCAACAAAATAATGCTGATGGAATTTTGTTAAGTCGGCTGTTTTGTGTGTTTATGAAAATCGTACTAAAAGCTAGTGAAGATACAGAAGGAACCTTGCATCTCAAATAGCACCCTAAAACCAGCATATTACATTGGGAACAGAGCATGATATAAGACAGGGACAGTCTCCACCAGTGGAATGGGTTTCGAGTTAGCTTTGAGAGAGGGTAGTAGTGAAAGCCCAGTTCTGTTTTGGATAGGGGTTTTAAGTCAGGGGTTGTTGGTGGGACAGCTGCTCACCTTGATGTCCCCCTGACTCTGGGGCCCCAGAAGGCTGTCCGGGGGTGCGGTCAGTGGTTCTGCCATGTGCTCAGGGACGGACAACAACTGCAGCTGCAATGAGACAGAACAGAGGAAAAATGAATGTGAGTATGCACCACGTTGCGTACCGTGCTACTCTGCACCCTCTCCTGGTTTTCCTTAACCTGCTTCTTAATACCAAGAGAAAATGGCATTATCAGAATGGGCTGGCCTATTTTCATTCCTATCTCAGCTCTGAGTAATTAAATTGCTTTGGCTCTGAGATGGCGTTGGGTTTTCTTATGGTTATTATATTCATCACAAAGCCAGGCGACAGCAGGGGAAGAGGCACTCACTTTAAATGAAAGGGGATTTTTTTTCCCATCACAGGTAAGAGATGCAAAAGGAGAGCGACTGAAGAATACACAAAAATGGAGGCTAGGGGGAGAAGGGAGGGAGGGACAGTTTCAATTTTCATTTACAGTAATAGAATGTGCCATTTCACCCTCCGGCAATTACAGGGCACATTTGTTTAGATTAAATGGCGTATTGAGATTTCTGCAGCAGATTGCTTCTCTCTCTGCTCTCCCTACCTATGGTGAAGCAGTTGGAATACTAAGAGCTGATAAGAGAAAGAGTCGGTGTAAAGAAGCCGGGCTGAGAAGACAGATTGATGGAGTGCTGGAGGGGATCGAGCTTCGCACGAGAGGTGCCCCGTGTCCAACACTTCAAAGAAATAAAATAGAAGACCAAGGTCATTTAACATCTTTATCAAAGACTTGATAAGCGCCACCTCTGCTCTTATGAGGCCAAATTCACAGAAACTGGAGTCATTAAATTACACTCCCAGCAGGAGTTTCTAAAACCCAGTAGAATTGCTTTGGCGGTTTTGTCCTTTGTCTCATTCAACAAGACCAAATGGATATCTCGATTAAGCTCCAAGTATACTCCAGGCTCTAACCTGCGTAGCACATGTATTAGGTTCTGTATTTTTTTAACAATTCATGTTCTGTGTTTAATCATTTCTGTTGACCTAATGAATGGTATCTGCTGCTTTTAAACATAGTTAATGTGGCTACTAAATTCGTAACTCTTAACTAGAGTTGTAAATATTACCATTTTAATAAAAAAATCTAATTTTTTGGTTATCAGATTAATCTTGCCGTCAAGAGATGAACTGAATCCAAATTGAATAAAGGTAAATTTGTTCATGGGAAAAATACATTGTTAATTAACAATTATATCTTGCTCATCTTTACCAAATAATTCTGGATAACAATGTTATTAAAATATTTTGGACCAATAGTGCTTTTCTAGACACCCAAACTGATTTTTGAGAAAAAGAGGCAAGATCAACTTATCCATCATCATTGTTCACGCTGGTCTTTCCAACTACGTAGCTATATTATTGTTGGTTGATTTGATCCACTTGGCTGTACATATCCTTGTTTCCTTAAACGTGTGTTTATTCCCATGTATTACATTTATGATGAGGTGTGTAATATGACTAGAGAGATGAGGTGTGTTATATTACTACAGAGATGAGGTGTGTTCATTGCTAAATAGGAATGAGGAGGGTAATTACTCTAGGTAGTAAAGTGCTGATTTTCTGCACAGAGCCGGCAGTGAAAACTGCTCTTCTAGCCAAATGTGAAATTTTATCAATGCTTTTTTTATTTATTGAGTTTTTCAAGTAACTTAATATTGTTTAAAAGAAATTGTTTTGTATAACAAAACGTAGTGTAGGGAAACATTGTCCCTCATGAAGTGGGTCTCTGAAAGAGGAAGTAGCCTACAGTTTTCACCAGCGAAATCCTACACAGTGTCTATTAAACTGAAATATGTCTCTATGTAAACAGTGGTTTAAATCAGACAAGTTGCCTGGTATTCTACCTTATATTGTTATATTTATATTTTCTGTAAATGGTTGAGCCATACAATTGTTTTACTTTTCTCTATACAGCATTGTAGCGCGAATTCTCTCTCTCTTCTTCAAGAAGATTTTCACAAAAGCTTGAAATGCGCAAAGCATACTCTGATCAGTAGTGGAAACACATCCATAGCCAGCCTCGGTCAGTCCATACCAGCGTGGCACAGCACAGCATGCTTTAAAGTGGTCAATGGAAAATGGGCACTAGAGGGGCCAGACTCAATGGGGTGGCCAGTACTCTACTGATACTGATACATGCAGTAGCATGGTTTGGTTTGAGAAACTTTTATCTAAAAACATACTTGTTCGTGGTCAAGTACATACATTGAACAAAAAAATAAACACAACACTTTTGTTTTTGCCCCCATTTATCCTGAGCTGAACTCAAAGATCTAAGACTTTTTCTATGTACACAAAAGGCCAATTTCTCTCAAATATTGCTCTAAATCGGTGTTAGTGAGCACTTCTCCTTTGCCGAGATAATCCATCCACCTCACAGGTGTGGAATATAAAGATGCTGATTAGACATCATGATTATTGCACAGGTGTGCCTTAGGCTGGCCACAATAAAAGGCCACTGTAAAATGTACAGTTTCATCACAGAGCACAATGACACAGATGTCGCAGGTTTGAGGGAGCAAAACTGACAATGCCCAATCAGTGATTTAAAGCCACAACAGGTGGATTCAGCTGCCCGGCAAGCTTCACAGCTTTGATTCCTTAGCGGTGAATCTGTGACAGTCATGGGCGCCCAAAGATCATTACCACACCAGCCACACCCAGCCACACCCAACACACCCAAGCAAAACCCCAACACACCCCAACACACTCAGCCACACCTCAAAATCCAGCAACACCCAGCCACACCCCAACACACCCAGCCACACCCCAACACAACCCATGAGTCAGCCACACCCCCACCACACTTTGTGATGAGTCTGCAATTCCCTGCATGTGCATGTTGTTGTGAGGTTATGGTTTTCAAAACTCTCCTGGAGACCCCCTGCTATTCCATGTGTTAGATGTATCCCAGAGTCAGCACACCTGAAACAACTTGTCCACTAATTACAAAACCCTTGGCTGCTCTATTTAGGTGAGCTGGAGCAAGGAAAAATGTAAAATATGAGAAGGCTGTGGGTCCCCAGGAGAGGTTTAGGAAACCCTGATGTGAGGTAGGATAGTAACTTGTATCTGGTGGAAAAACAAAAACATTGTCCTCTAAAATCTCTACCTCAGACAGTTTCTCATTAACAGCCTGACATGATCAAAGAGCTGATGAACTGTCTGTAAATACGTTCTTTTGTG
>JACXGM010001283.1:38392-56673 GCA_016801145.1 Umbra pygmaea
AATCAAAACAATAACAAAATACATACTTTGCATTAAAAGCAAACATCACTATACATATATTATATATATTTCTTAGTTGTGTACTTACATTATCCTAAATGTTTCCACTAACTTTCAAATCCAGAGAAATTTGTAATATAATTCGAAGACACGGGACGTTTCATTTTGTCGCCTGTAAATGGCGTCATATAACCTGTGAGTGCTCTAGTTGTTATAAGTTCCAGGGAGCCGCCAAACATAACGTGAATAAAGTTATAATTTTTTTAACAATATATTACTTTGTCAGTGAACCTTTTTTTCTGCCGGAGACGCTAGATTGGAAGGTTTTCCTTGACGACGATAACTAAACCCATGATCCCACGCAACCTCCCGACGTCATCCAAGTACATATTTTGCCATTGTTTTAATTGAGAGCCCCCTGGCGGCCAAAAATTACATATTGCACGTTTAAAGTCTGTTAGTAATCATGACTAATTCTCCTATCTCTTGTCACATTCTCAAACAAAGCAACTGTCACCAAATGAAAAGCAACTTGTTCATTAATGCATGGTTTCTAAATCAATATAATTATAGAAATCAATATCATGTACACCACAAGCGCATTTAGGTGAATTTGACCCTGAAGAGGTAGAAAACTGTACAGACAGTTGTGTGCAGACACACAGTCACGTGCAGACACAGTCACGTGCAGACACAGTCACGTACAGTAACGTACAGACAGTCACAGTCACGCGCAGTCACAGTCACGCGCAGTCACAGTCACGTGCAGTCACAGTCACGTGCAGTCACAGTCACGTGCAGTCACAGTCACGTGCAGTCACAGTCACGTGCAGTCACAGTCACGTGCAGTCACAGTCACGTGCAGTCACAGTCAGTCTTCTCTTATAAAGTGGGTTTGCCAGGATTTTTCTCTCACTCCTGGGCTTCCCATAGTTCCCCCGTGTTTCACAAACTACGGGCAATTCCCTCATGCAAAGTCGGCAAAAATGCATAGTTACGAAAAGGGTGCATAAAGGGCTCAAAATGTCTGCAGGAGAGGCCTCACGCACTTGACGATTTGACAGTGGGACAGCCCTACGCCCTTCAAAGCGCTTCAAAGTCTGTGAGTGTTCACGGACATGTCACTTACAGACACAGTCAAAGACAGTCACATACAGACACAGTCACCTACAGACATAGTCACATACAGACACAGTCACCTACAGACATAGTCACATACAGACACAGTCATACACAATAGTCATCCTTAAACCTCGCCTGGGGACCTCCAGTCTGAACTACAGTAGCTCACCTAAACCAAGCACTCAATGACTTGGTAATTAGTTGAAAAGTTAATCCAAGTCTGCTAGTTTTAAATACATCTAATTAATGTACTGGCTGAGGGTCCCCAGGAGAGGTTGGAGAATCACAGCTGTACAGACACATACAGACACAGTATTGAACAGACACATATTAAGACAGAGTAATATACAGAAACATTCAGATACAGTAAAGTACTGACAAACAGACACAGTAATGTACAGGCAGATTCAGACAGTAATTTACAGAACCAATAATATATAGACACATACAGAACAAGTAATGTGCAGACACAGTGATGTAAAGATATAAATACAGACACATTCCTGTACAGATACAGTAATATACAGACAAACTAATGTACAGACATATAGACACACACACAAAGTTGTAATTTTCTGCAAATAAATGCTCTGAATGGCAATATCTTTATTTGGAATTTGGGAGAATGGTTGTAATTTATGGAAAGAACTAAATGAAAATTTCACCCAAACACATACATATCAATAGTAAAACCAGAAACAGACGATTTTGCAGTGGTCTCTTAATTCTTTCCATAGTTGAATATAGACACAATAATGTACAGACACAGAAATATACAGACACAGTAAAGTACAGACACATACAAACAGAGTAATGTACAGACATACTAATGTAGAGACACAGATATACACATTCTGTACCTGTTGCAGTGACGGGGCCTGGGGATGTAGTTTCTGAGCAAAAAGCTCAGTCAGAGTTCTGTTCTGTCTCTCCAGGTCAAACACACGCATCTTCAACTTAATACATTCCTCCCGCAGGTCCTAGAACGAACATGCGTGTGACACAAATGACAAACCCTCATTAACATCCACACACGCTAACCCTGTTGTGTTAAAAAAAATGTGGATCATAGTAATTGATTTGTTGCATTACCTTCTGATTTAGAAGGGCCTGGACGACATGGTTAGCCACCTGAAAGAAATATAGAATACATTCGAAAAGAAAGGCCTTAAAAGTATTGTTATAAATAAACACTACATGGCACAATATAGTATTCCCCTATGGCTGCAAAAGAAGTAACCCTAAATGGTGCAACTTATCACTCAGCATGTATTGTGAAAGTACAGAAGCACAGAGAGACCAGTGTGACCGTGTCAGGACGACCTTGTCTAAAAAGGTACAGAGTAGCTGAGCTCTCCATATGAAAACCTACCTCGTCCAGACATCGTTCATAAGCCTCTCTCTGGCTCTCATTTGCGAGGGCCAGGGCAGAATTCTCAGCCTAAGAAACAGAGAGAGAATAGAGAGGAAATAGAAGTAGAGATCACTTGCATTTGTCTATTTAAAGCATTTGACAACAATGATCATCTTAAGTACACAATAATTAGGGGAACACCAAAACATATTTAAGATCAAAATCTTTACCGTACATTGTGTAATTTGTTGAGAAAAAAATGACATAACAGTCAATGGAAACCAAAATCACAAAACGATTGAGGGCTGGATTCAAACTCACACTGAAAAACGATGTTAACAAATTGAAATCACAGGCTGTTCCTTGTGTGAATTTAATCACAGCAACTCATAATGTGACTCAGTAGTGTGTATGGCCCCCACGTGCCTGTATGCACTCTCAAAAATGTCTGGGCATGCACCTGATGAGATGGCGGATGGTGTCCTGGGGGATCTCCTCCCAGACCTGGATCAGGGCATCGGTAAGCTGAGGGACAGTCTGTGGCACTACCAGAGCTTCTCAAATGGAGTCAGGTCAGGGGAATGTGGGGGCCAGTCAATAGCATCAATAGCTTTGTCATCCAGGAACTAACTACACACTCTGGCCACATGAGGCCGGGCATTGTCCTTCACCAGGAGGAACCCAGGGCCCACTGCACCCGCGTAAGGTCGGACAATGGGACTGAAGATTTCATCCCGATACCCAACAGTCAGGCTACTGTTGGCTAGCACGTGCTGGACCTGCCAATTCTGGTGTTCTCTGGTGAATGCCAATCAATCTGCATGGTGCTGGGCTGTGAGCACAGCTCCCACTAGAGGACATCGGGCCCTCATGCCACCCTCATGTCGTCTGTTTCTGACAGTTTGGTCAAAAACATGCACACCATGCATGGTGCTGGGCCTGATGGAGGTCGTTTTGCAGGGCTCTGGCAGTGTTCCTCCTGTTCCTCCTCACATAAAGGAACAGATACTAGTCCTGCTGGGTTTGATGCCCTTCTACTGACCTGCCCAGGTCTGCTCATGTAACGGCCCTTTTCCTGGTTTCTCCTCCATGCTCTTGAGACTTTACTGAGAGACACAGCAAACCTTCTTGTGACGACACCCATGGATGTGCCATCCTGGAGGAGCTGGACTACCTGTGCAACTTGAATAGGCTGCAGATACAGCCTCATGCTTCCACTACTGACACAGACACTAGCAAAATGCTAAACTGAAGAATCAGTCAGGAAGGATAAGGAGAGCGCAATTGACTGTGGCCACCACCTGCAAAACCATTCCCTTTTTGGAGGTTGTCTTGCTGTCACTTTCATTTGCACCAAAACAGATGACATTGATTCACAATCGCTTATGCTTCCTAACTGGACAGATTGATATCCCTGAAGTTTAATTGACTTGGTGTTATACTTCGATGATTGCGTGTTCCCTTAATTTCTTTGATGAGCAGTATATATTCATCATAACCTCTGTCTGGTATGGTTGTAGTGCATTTCAATGTCTACAGATATAAAAGCAAGCTCCTTTTGTGGCCAAGATTGAAACGATCACTCCATTTGAGAATATTTTCCTAACAATACATTCTGTTAAATTTAATGGAGAATTTGACAGTGTGGAATAATGTAAAAAATGGCAAAAGATGAGTAGTAGATCTCAGCAGAGAAAATGATGTCCCCCCCACATTTTTATTCAAAGAGAATTCTGCCTCCGTCTTAGCCAAAGTGAAAAGCGTGAATGTATCAGCACCGCCATGATGAAAACTGGGAATGTGTCACCGTGGCAACAACGACATTAAAGATGTGAGTTGGGTGTAAGGAGGAAAGGAGAGAACATTCTGGAAGGTAGAAAGAGAGGGGAACTGGGACGAGATGGAGGGTTAGCAGCAAAGGAGAGAAAGAAAGGTGCTGCTGATTGGAACAACAGAGCGCGAGCAGAGCATAAAGGAAAAGACATCAAAAACAACCCTCACACACTGAATGATCCCGCTAGACGGCGTCACACTAGCTGTGATGGGCACAAGTGTTCAATGATCAAGGAACAGTAGACGCTAAGGGGGGAATGGAGGCCAGATAATTTCCCGGTGCTATCGATTCCCATCTCAACCAAGCGGAGGAGAAATGAAAGAGGCTGCCTTCTGTGGCTCCACGAGTGTCCCTTAATCAAAAATCATTGCAATCTTGAGTGGAGGAGTGTGTTTCTGTGGGAGACTGAAAGACAGAAAACAGAGGTGAGGAAATGGAGGCAACAGGAAGCATGTAGGGAGATGTAGCACGGAGCAGAAGGCAAAGGAAGAAAAATCACAGGGCATTTCAAACCAAGACCCACAGTTTATAGTACAGCTGTCAGCCATCAGGGAGCCAATACTGTAACTGCCTTGGTAATGACGCAAACAGAATTCTAAGTAAACATTATCAATAGTACAGACTGCTTTCATAGGACATAAAAGATTGTGTTCACTATATAATCCTAGAAGGTTTAGGCTGTCATTTGGAAGGTCTGGAGTGGCCCTTAGTGAGGCGAACAAGATGATCACAATGACTTTAATTACATTTCCATTTGAGTCATTTAGCAGGCGCAGTTATCCAGAGGGATGACAGCAATGCTACCCAGAGACAGACCAGCAGGACGGAACGGTTCACACAGCAATGTGCCACTGAGCTCAGCGTGTGTTTCTATTTAAAGGGGCGTGTAACTGTTTGTGACGCTTTATGTCCTTTAGTGTGTGTTTTGGTGCATGCCTATCTCTGTTGTTTTGATCCCAATGCATTTTTCTAACTCAATGTGTCACTACCCGGTCTGACTGACCTACCTATGTGTGACAAATTAAAAGAAAAAACATCCAGCTTCAAGTGCCCTGACACGGAGTGTCTAGAACTCTACTGGAGGCATGGAACAACGTAGTTCCTAAATATATTCCCTCATTTGGTGTTTGGATGATGGTGGAGAGTGCTGTCTAACACGTCGATCCAAAATCTCCCCTAGGTGTTCAATTGGTTTGAGATCTGGGGACCGTGAATGCCGTAGCATATGATTCACATAATATTCACTCATAATAATTCAGTGTCCCCTCGTGCCCTGTGGATGTGGGCATTGTCATCCTGGAAGAGACCACTCCCAGGATAGTAATGTTTCACCATGTTCTCTATAGAACACGAGGTTTGTATGTTGTTCTCTATAGAACACAGGGTTTGTATGTTGTTCTCTATGGAACACAGGGTTTGTATGTTGTTCTCTATGGAACATGGGGTCTGTATGTTGTTCTCTGTAAAACACGGGGTCTGTATGTTGTTCTCTATAGAACCCGGGGTCTGTATGTTGTTCTCTATAGAACATGAGGTCTAGTTGACTTTTTAAAGCACTTTATTTCCTACTACTCATTCTGCCAATCAGGAGATAAGGTCAAGGAGAGCTGGCTCAAATCAGGGGAATGTGGAAGTATCGCAGGGTCTATTTTGACACATTGCGCGGTTTAACAGAGACACTTAAGGGTCTAAATGGTAGAGCCTTTTAGATTGGTCGATAAAGCAAAAGTGTAAAAGTAGCTGCAGGTTCCTCAGTGGTGTGATATCTGTACCGGTATTAGGAGGAGTGACAAAGTCATGCAAAGTGGTGTCAGCAAACATCAGTCACCACCAAAAGATACAAAACACAGGGTATTAGTCAAATTCAGCAAATGTTCATCTTACCCCCTAAGACACACAGGCTCTAAAACTGACCACCACATCCCCAGCTTAACATCCTTTTTGAAAGATGTCTTATTAAAACATATTCTGACAAATCTCTTGAAAAGGTGAGGATGTAGGATGTGACGAATCAAAACGGGCAGAACCTGTTTGTTTCTGGGCTGAAACAGAGGGAATATGGTTTGGTAGTAAATGTGAACGTCAATGAGGTGTTGTGGTTGTTGTGTACTGGAGCAAGGCATTAGGGGAGCAATGCGTTAGGGTATCCAGGCACACAGCCCTGAGCTTCTCCTCTCACCTCCAGCTTGCTGAGCCTCTCCAGGACCTCCCTGCTGCTCTCTGTCTCCTCAGGATATGTCTCCACATCGCCCTCTTCTGACTCAAAGGCCTCATCACACTCCCTCAGCTCTGAGGCCTCAGATTCCATCCCACCTGCAGGGCACAAAGGATGTCAGCACAACCTTAAGACATGGTGATGTGTGAAGTTAAACAAGCTAGCCTTAGTGGAAACCTCACTCTATATATTAACATCAGGGACACTTCGTAGTGAACAGTTGCTATAATAATAGGTAGAGGTTGTGGAAACTGTTGGTAGTAATGTCACTCCACACAATAATATCATGATGACAGTAACAAAATCACCTTACGGGGATGCGTAATTTTTCACACTCGTTCCACAGGCATAATTAAGGAGGTATTTTCACCAATAATTTCTATCCAACCAGAATGTTTTCAATAGCGACAGTGACAATGAAATCTCAAGATTAACAGATTTAAATAAAGAATTGCACAAATCTGTCCTTGCTGTTATTTTGTAACTTGTTCACAGGAAGCAGGGATGCTACTCTAGATTGTAGCTGTTGAATGTCTTGTGCGAGGCTTTGTGGTTTTTAAAACATTGCCAGACTCATTTTCCAAGGCAATGTTTAGTAAAAGTCTCCAGTGATTTATAACCATCGACATGGAAAATAATAGCGGTGTTTACTTCTAGAAAGAGCATTGAAGGGCTTCGGTCTGAGATATGTGAGAAATGCAGAATGTGGATCTAAATAGATCTAAAAACACAACAACAACAAATAATATTCTATTTACATTCATATGGAAAACAGGAACCTGATTTGACTCCAAACACTTCCTCTAGTCTAGCCCTACCTCCAAATTTAGACCCTACTTTGAGGTTTCAAAATGGAACAGTGTTTCTTCTCTCCCCAACTTCTAAGTTTATAATGGGCAGGAACACCCCCTCTACCATTAACCAACCACTCTATTGTACCCAGAGGATGGGCGGTAGACGGGGCCAGTAAATTAAACCTCACTTGCCCCAATTCTAACCCCTTTTCTAAAACAACCTATTGACCCCTTTCAGTAACCAGAGGGTTCTGAGACATGGACTATTTGGTTAATGCTGCCCTCTTCTGGCCTGAATCTATATCTCTTTAGTGATGTTAAACCCTACAAACTATTTTATTTACATTTTGTTTCTCAATTTGGTGATTTGTCATCTGTCATTAAGGCCCTGCCTCGTCTCTGCAAGTCTACACTGTAATCGTTTTGCAGTGGAGGAAATGCATCACAGTCTTTCAAACTTAACTGTGCTCATAGGCAAACATGCTACAACAAGGAGTCACTAGAGTGCGAAAATGGAAGGCAACTGTATTCAACTACTAGCCCCCAATATGTCCCCGGCGCTACTATGGCAAGCAGGATTCAAACCGTGAATTTGCAATGATGAAGCTAACAGTGAAGCAGTGACTTCTGCCCGATTCAGGGGACCCCAACCACTGCTTTCTAAACTTGTGGGTGTTGTAAAGCCATATATTCAGATTTTTTATGTCTAAATCACGTTTTAAAACAATATGTCACAAATAAAATAATAATGATGGAAGACATATATAAGATGACGGAGCAGTGAAGAGAAACTCTCAGTTGAAACGCAGTGCTTTTGAAGCACACTAGATTACTGGCCTGCCCAGGGCAGGAGTTCATCCTCTGAATTACTGCCAGGGTTACAACAGCCTGCCGCAATTGTTGTTTAATTGTCCGGTGCAGCTGCTGACATCTGAGGTGAATGCATCTTTAACCAGGGAAATGATGAAAGGAGAGATTAAAGTGAACACTAGGCTGCTAAAGGGATTTGGGCCAAACATAGTGCCCTTCATGGAGAGCATCACAGTGGCATTTAGGATGCACTTTGAGAAGGGACAAAGTCGGGGGTAAATGGAGTACAATCAGGGACTGGTAGATTTTTCAATCAAAATCTACCATTGGTGGCTATTCAAATTAGCCCTAAAATCTCCTTGTCAAATGTGGTACATTCTCTTAAATCATTAACTTTCATTAACTAGGAATGTTTTTTGAAAAAAATGGTTACAATATAGCGTACTTTGGTGGCATTTACATTTTACATTTCTGTCATTTAGCGACTTATGGTGAGAGGGACGTCCCCTTGGAGCAACTTTAGTGCCTTGCTCAAGGACACAACAACATTTGGCACAGTCGGGAATCAAACGGGCAACTTTACAAGTCTGACTCCCTAACCACTGCGCCATCTGACAACAAATAATGAATGACACCTTTAGGAGACATCTATTATTGTCATTTAAAATATTTGCGATTGTGAAGTTTTTTTTCCAGTACAAACAAAGCAAGGTGCAACGTTACACCGGACAGAAGTAGATACAACTGTAGGCAGATACGTCAGATCCATTTCACATTTTTAGATGGAAAAACAACTTGAAAGTACTAACCAACCGCTATAGTGCCTACAGTCATTGCACCATGATTTAATCACAGTTAGTGGTAACATAGTTCCCTTCACTAGATTTGATTACAAGATTTTTAGGGCAGAAAAGTGGAATGTTCTTGACTGAATGAGTCAATCACCCAATCTGTGTCAAACTGCGTTTAATTAGCTGGAGATGAGATGGAAGGCAAAAATGCCCTAAAACGAACAGGAACTGAACTGCTACAGTACAGGTCTGGAAGTGCCTCATCGAGACAAAAAAGTGTCTGGGGACCTCAATGTGGTTGAAAGACTTCAGGCAGTCAATGATGGTCAAGAATGTGCAACGAAGTAGTAAAAACTGAAAATTTTTAAGTTCCATCATGTGTAGGGAGTAAACAGAGGCAGTGAAAAAAAAATTCAAAAAATTTGTCTATATACTTTAATAAATAGTATAGTAATACACATTCAAATGCCAAACTTCACATTGTATATTCCAGATCATGCACAGCACACATACTGTCATCTCATTATTTGTGGTAAAATGTATCACAAAACAATTTTCTTCACCAATAGCGATCTTGAACTTATGAATTCCATTTCTTGGAAATCATGTTTTATGAAAATCATACTTTCTAATATTGGATCTCTTTGGTCCTTTGTAGTCCCTAACTAATACTCACCCATGCCCACAATTAAACCCGTCCCATTTGTCAGCGACACTGAGTAAAAACACTTGTTTCAGTTCCTGCAATTCTGGTATCAAAGTACAGTGGGGTGTCTGCACCTAAATATAAACAATACAGTTGCATGCATTTAGGACCTACTTACAATAACAACAGATGCCGTAATGACATTTAAATAACACTTACATAATATTACAATGTGATTTGTTTCTTTAGCAAATATGGCTAAAAAGTTGACTAGTAGATTCTAATAGAACAACAAGTGATTAAAGGCACACATTTCTAAATCAATCCTAAGAACATTGAAAATGGCTGTATTTTATGGTCATGGTACCAAGCAAAAGCTGACACCTACTGTATATTCAACTCACACAACATGACATTTCGTTTTTTGTTCGTTTTGACAACCTTTTTTGATGTGTCAAACAGTGTTCATATGTGTATACATTTTCTAGAAATCTGTCTTTAATGACAGGCCTGGTATTCTTAATATTTTACATTTACCTTTGTCATTTATCATATTTTTATTTGAATATTATAGTAATTTAGCAGCTTTTTCAGTGAGTCCCTTTATCTTAACATAAGTGGGACAACCACAAAAGCCAGTAATAAAAAATACAATCTACCCAATAAAATAAATTCATCAAAGTCCTTCACACCTAAACAAACATGAATCATTATTTTATTATAATAACGTTTCTCCATTTTCCTCCCTTTTGAATCCCCACTAACCCTGCCTTGTTGGCAGCTCCGCAACTCAGATCTGTGGGATGGCGAGGGGCGGCACATGGTTCATCCAACCCCATGTCCCCCAGCCGCATATTCTTTACGCACTGTTCATCCAACACGCAAGCCTTTTGTCAAATCATTCACGTTATGATTACGCTCACCGATTATACTTCCGCGATTGAATTCACAGGCACCTGCTCCACACACAACGAGTCACTGGAGAGCAACGTGGCAGGATAGATAATCTGATTTATCTAACCCAAAACACAGGCAGCGCTATGCCAATAGGCGCTGCCTTTTGCAGCAGGTCTGAGGAAAGCCAGAGAATCCAGTCAGGCTCGAACCACTGACTATCATGACGTAGACTGTCCTGCAATACAGCGACTCAGCCCAATACACCATGCGGATCCCCAAATCTCTAATTTTTAAACAATGTTAACATAGGCTCTGTATTTAGCTCAATCCAGTGAAAGCGTCTAGGATGACACCTGGGAAGAATACAATTTCATATGCTCAACTTGATTTTGTCTCTACAAATGTCTGAGTAAAGGAATAATTTAAATATGCCCAGATATTAAAGGCTACTTCTCACTTCAACAGACTCATGTGTGTAAGAGGGACACCCACCTGTGAAGCTAGCAGTGTGCAGATAGGTTAAAGGTCACTAATCACGCCCTCGAGCCCCACGCCGCTGTCTACCTGAGGAACATATAAAAAAATACATTATTCTCAAAGCATCCCTAGGTTTAACATCAATTTTCACAAAAACAACGTTGTAGTTACCTTAAATGTTCAGGCATGGCATTAACAAAGTAATCACAAAAAAGCTAAATGTCCTTTCATTATCTTCTAGGCTATCATTGAGCATTTACCAGACCACAGAGCTAAAATGCCAACAGATAAAACTCAACAGGTTTCTATGACTGAACTGACAGGGTCATGATCTGACAGTACCTGGTAAATCAGGGCAACAAAAAGTATCTTACTTGAAGCTTGTTAAAAGTACCTTACTAATTCAAAGCTCTGGGTCGGCTCAGACTGACATATTTCAGGTGATAAGTGAACAAATGCTTATGTGGGTGTGGTATGTTTAGAGATTTGATTGGAAGTGGATCAGATGTTAGGGCTTAGGTGTCGGCCCGATGGAATGTACAGCGTCCACTCGTCAGAAAATAGGAATTTGTGGCTATAAAGCATTGCCAAATATGGTGTTATGTTACCTATTGAGAGAGAAAATCAGATTCATCACCACATTTAAAGCTGATAAGACGAGTTCGAGAAGCCAAAATGCAAGAAATGAAGACTAGCCTAAACCCTACCAACAAACAAAAAATATTCTGAAATGAAAGGTGCTTGTCTCATATTTTCTTTTAATACTACTCTTCTGAAGCTGTTCCTCTCACCATTCATCTCAGACACAGCTACAGATAGACACAGCTACAGACAGACACAGCTACAGACAGACACAGCTACAGACAGACACAGCTACAGACAGACACAGCTACAGACAGACACAGCTACAGACAGACACAGCTACAGACAGACACAGCTACAGACAGACACAGCTACAGACAGACACAGCTACAGACAGACACAGCTACAGCCTGCACTGGACTTCAATTAACCCCTTCAGGTGACAATGCTAAATACTGTTAAACAATCAACCCTCACAACAAAACTGAGATTAGCACTTCAGGGAATGTGCTACACAGCTATAGTTTCCCCCTCTGAGGGAAGGCAGGTTAGACGTGCGTCCACCAGCCAACAGGTGCTTCAGAAGTACCCCTCACATCAGCTGCTGCTGCCAGCAACACATTAATTTAAAGGCCCCCTCTGAAACCAAACACACTACACCAGGGTACAGTGTTAGGTAGCCCCATACTTTTGATGATTTTCTGCACTTTTTGGTAAAATGTATCTATATGGTAAAGTCTACAGTGGGCCCTAGGAATAGCCTGTCTTATTTACACTACAAGGTAGTCTATATCGCATGTCTGCGTCTTGCAAACACAGACAACAATTACCAGGGTTGGGCTGTGTATTCTCATGCCAGGATGGTGAACCAGGCCTTGTACAGGCTTAGTTCATTGACATGACCTGGTGAATCATGGCCACTTTAATGTGCCCTAAGGTGTCAGCAGACACTCCATGGGAATCCGGAGCAGACATACGAGACGTGCCATCACTAGAGGCCTCCACACAATTGGGCTAGATGGTCCAAAACTACCCCGTGTCACCAGCATTCACCCGGAGGCTAAGACGGGACATTCTTTTAGCATTAGTGTCAAGGAGGGTAATTCCGCTATTGTCTGACATCACAGATGTAGTCTCTGTGGGTTTTAAGCTTTTTCAGGGACGGTTTGTATACACAGGGACTCGTCAAAACAAAAAAAAAAGAGACACTGAAGATCAGGGGGTCCAGGGAGGCCTGGGAGAAAGAAAGTGGTTTGGAGAAAAGAAAACAGTAACGAGCGAACAAGGATAGATGATACAGACCAATTAAAAGATGGAGAGGGAAGGGGGTGTGGTTGTGGGGTTGGGGAGGGGCATTTCTACCCGTCTGAACGCAATCAAAAACAATTCTACCCTCAGGGGCATTTCTAAGCTCTTGCCAAGAGCCCCTTTTCTCCTCGTCCCCCCCTTGTCTGGCTCAGGATCTCCACTCCCTGCAGACTGGGTTAAAGTACCATCACAGGAACATGAATATCAATCCACACTCACACACCAGAAGTCCAATTCCACCATAATTAGCTCATCAAAACAACTCAAATATATGCACAAGTTAATTTATCAAGTGCCGTGTGGGTGGAAAGGAGGGGGTTATGCCTTATAAAACCTGGTGATTACAGTTGTTCAATATAGAGGACATTAAACAATCAAGCAGCCAAACAATTATAGGAAGGTCGTTTAACATGACAGGGCAGTATAGCTGCGCATTCTTTAAATGCAAAAAACCCTGAAAGACAGAGAGTAGCGAAGTCTGAAGGGTACAACCACAGGGCCTATGTAATAACTACTGCAATGAAACGGTCGAGCCAGTTCGCTAGCAGTCACAGAGTGAACTACAAATATAGATCACATGCATATTAAATCATTACCAACGTTAAACAGAACCCTGAGGCCAAAATTAACATAGAATTACAAGCTTATCAAAGACACATTGACATCAGTCATAACTGCTATGTAGCTCTCAGTTTTACCAACTGTACAATTGGACTCTGAACAGAAATCCCACACGTCCGTGTTTCTCACAGACCTCAGCCGGATAAAGATTACACTCTGTTTTCTGAACTGCAATCCTATTCTTTACAGTGCACTTCCTCTGACCAGGCGACAGTGTCCCATTTGGGGCGCACACTCAAGGCAGTTAGCCAGGTCCAAAGTTTCACCATCTTGATCAACTTTACCTAAACAATTCAAAAGTTAGATCTGCTCTGAGTTCCAGCTTCTCACTGACTCAGTGCTGTGACATTGCAGCAGTCAGCAAAGTCACCAGCCGGAGCGTAGCGGAGCACAATGCAACCTCAGGCTGGAGCTGCTGAAGAGCTATAAACCCTCGGCAGTCATTAAGGAGACAGATAACCTCATATACCTCAAACAGCTTCTCAACAGAAACAGCATCTGTCTGCACTTTAGTGGAAGACTCATTCCATCCTGACTTCACAGGGAGGAGATCTTAAAATCCGAAGCATTTCAGAGGTTTGCGAGTCTTGTAAATTTACAATTATCATCCTGGACTGGGCTGGGGTTTTTAGGCTATTTTGAGCCCTCGTGCCTCTGAGGTTTGGTCGGCTGTTGGTTAAGGCGCATGACAACGTCAGCTGGCATGAATCAGACAACAATATGACAAGACTCAGACGCTAATGTGTCATATAACTTACAGTTATGATTAGATGTCTATTGCTTTGACAACACCCAACTACATGGCGTGAATACATGACTTGTACCAACCCTAAGCCATGTGGCATTAATAAAGGCTCCTTGAAGAATTAGTAGAACGTAACATGGTCTGTGGATGGGGTATCGCATTCACATGTTAACAAGAGCTTTGTCTCTTCCTGGTGACTTTGTTGAGACCAAAGCTGGTCTATTAAAATCTCTTTTGATGGCAATTTGATATGGATCTGTCTCAGTAGAAAACATTAAATTGGAATTGACAGCATTTTAACAACATAAAATTGTATAAGAATATGTTGAAATACATAGCCAGAAATAGTGATCATGACAGTCATTTTAAGGTTCCATACTTTCATAGAAATTTCATAAATGCCGGAATATTCTAACTGAATCAATTTATTCAGCAATAATTGCCCTACTCTATGTCAAATAAAACCTGTTATTTTATAACCTCAAAACATTTTAAACATGACAGCATGTTTGCATCATATCTGCAAAGTAGAAAAAATTGTGTGATGTTCCACTTTAAGCACTACCACTCCAGCTGTAATAATAAAGCACTCAATACATTGTGAGGACCTACTGTAGTAAAATGTGTTCAAATATCCAGTAAACAGTCATACCGGAGCTGTATTAAGTTAATGGGCCATGTGTCTTCAGTGTACGCTTGCCAAATCCCACACTACTCTGTAAAACATAGCTTAAATCTTGGTTGACACTTGGTACACAGTGTAATATATATTCTACTGCTGAGTGAGCAGAAGAGCAATATCAAATGAACTGGACAATTCTGCCACTCCAAAGATGGGTGAGTCCTCACGAGGGTCCAGTGCTGATTAAGACCCTTCCAACTTGGGCCTAGTAGCTGATCAGTGCCAGCAGGTGACCCACAGCAGGCCAGCTGTTCTCTCCTGCCCCCCATCATCATCACCCACACAGCGTCTGATCAATGCCCGCCGCCACAACAAGACTAAAGCTGCCAGCCTGTGGATTAGCAGCTGACTGACAGCCTGACAGCATTAGACACAGAGAGAAATCCTAATATAAAACACAAACTAATGTATTTTATGCGTATAATATAAATGTACAGGGCTGTATACAGATCTGAGTTAGAACACGCACACAGGGCACACAACCAAAAGCATATAATCCAGATACAGTAACATGCATGTAGGCTGAACACTATGCACAGAAATGTAGGCCAGCCTCTTCTGAAAACACACAAAAGAAACATACACAAACTCACACAACCACACACCGGCTCACTTCAGAAAGCTCCTCTCCACATTGCTCCTCTCCGCTGGCAAAATCACATCCAAATAAAAAATGCCTCTCTCTCCTTCCTTAAAGTTCACCTCCACATCCCACCCCCACCATCAGCTCAAAGGGACAGCATCTGGTCACAGCATCCTAGCCGGTACGAAGCTGCCGTTCCCATCGGGACTTATCGTATAAAAAACATATAGAGGGAATGGGATGAAGTCGCCCAGCGCAGAAAGCCTGTCAGCTTGCAGGAGCCTCTGTCTCAGCTGGGCCAGCCTCGTGCAGCACAGCCTCTCCCTCTCACCAAAATGAGCAGGAGGACAGGAGACCAGGCGTGTCGTTTCTAGATCTGCCTCAGTGCCGACACGTAAGGGCCTCCTGGTACAGCACTAGCAGTGGGAGTGGCCATCACACTGTCGTATTGCCTGTGTCTTCAGCGGCAACTGCCATTGTTTCACAAGCTGAGTGACAGAGAGAGTGAAGCAGAGGGCCACACAACAACAGCATGCAGTAGCCAAAAGAGGACGAACAGGAGCGAGAGAGTGACGAGCCTTCCTCCACTCAGAGACAGACCCTGCCTACAGCTGCCCTGGACGAGCCCCCAACAGCTCCTCCTCCTCCTCTCAGTGTAGGCAGAATTAACTGTTGAGCTGCTGAATAGCCGAGAGGGGATGAAGTGTGGGGGGGGTGGGGTGAATCAAAGAAAGAAAAATGGGTGAATGTTTCCGAACAGGGAACAGAGCCTATAGACAAAGCCTTGGGAGGGGAGCGTGCATCCGCCAAACTCCCTCTGAAGAGTTTGGGCTGCCAGCTAAGAGGATTTCCAGTCCCTGAAAAGAAGAGGCTACAGTCTAATAAAGTCACGCCCAAGGACATAAAGAAGAGGCTACAGTCTAATAAAGTCACACCCAAGGACATAAAGAAGAGGCTACAGTCTAATAAAGTCACACCCAAGGACATAAAGAAGAGGCTACAGTCTAATAAAGTCACACCCAAGGACATAAAGAAGAGGCTACAGTTTAATAAAGTCACACCCAAGGACGAAAAGAAGAGGCTACAGTCTAACAAAGTCACACCCAAGGACATAAAGAAGAGGCTACAGTCTAACAAAGTCACACCCAAGGACATAGACAGGAAAGTGGAGCACTCCTAATTAACAATAAATAATATGAAAAATATATATTTTGAGACAATACTGTAACCCGGGAATTACCAGGGAAACGAGACAGACTAAACCATGTCTTTCATTTATTTTAAGTAATAATTTTAATTTAAGATGATTAAAAATAGACAATTAACAGCCAGTTACTTACTAAAACAAATGAATTTTATGTCTGTTATTACCTGACAACCACAGTGGTTTACCAGGGGCCAAATATTGTGGGGTGCTGAGATCAAATTAAATTGAATTAGCCTTGTGTAGAGAGATGTGTTGTCCTCACTAACCCTGGTGACTACAACCTGCCATCATCTTTACCTAGATGCAGTCATCCTGTCCGTGCCTGGAAAACGGGTCTATACTCCACCAGCTCCAGAGCATGGACATTCCTGAAGACTGCTGCTGCCATCACCCCACAGGACTGCCCTTGGTATCTACCTTTCACATCAACTGACATGCAACAATACCAAACCGCCGTCCCATACCTGCTCTGATTAAATATATTACATTTCTTGCAAAGAAAACGTATTCCACTGTGACCCTTGTTTGAGCCTGTTGTCAGACAGCAGCGGTGTGCTGGAATCTTCCCACTGATTTACAGTCCATGAGGTATGCTGGAATTAGACAGGGGAGGGAAAGTACCATGTCTTAGAGCATAGCTGTTGTTAGACCACCCTCAGTCTACCTCCACCCTTCTGGAGGAGAACAGAAAGGAATTTGCCCTGTGACCAAAACACCTCTTGGGGGTGAGACCGAGGACTCACGTCTGGTGGAGGCAAGGAGTATGATCCAAATGGGAGGGTTTTAGTTGATTTACCTACTAAAAGAGCAAGTCAATGGTTCCAGGTGCAGCCATGTCAGGTCTGTGTGTCTGGAGATTCTGCATTCATTCTCTATTGTTCCCTAAGCAAGGGGGCGGGTGGGGGTGGTGATGACATCAGTGGACACCATTAGACATGACTCTATCAATGCCCGATTCCATGTTGAGTCCTGTCTGAAAGACTCCACCATTTTGCATTAAATTCTTTTTGTACTCGCTATTTGTGTTGTGTACTTTACAGTACTTCAGATATCACTTTTCAACATGAAAGTTTAACCAAAAAAATGAACTAGAGGATTATATTTCATAGATTTGTCTAGTGGAGTTTATAAATGCATAATCAAATCCATTGTGAATGCATGTTTTGTCTTCCATATATGGTTGGTATGTAACTACCACTGTCCTAATACTCACATTCCCTTTAAACACTGTTTGGTTTGTCTCTTAATATAAGGAACAATTGTGAAAATGTAGAGTACACAGAATACCAGCTAACTATAGCTAGCTGATTAAATAAGATGATAAACAAATAGTTACTTTGTTAATGACTGTGTATTTATACATTGTCTAAATTAACTACATAAAACTATGATTACATGTCTCTGAATGTGACTGAATTTTCAAACCTATTAGAATACAGATGAGACATTGATTATGCATAAACCCTTGGACTGGCATCATTCAATTACATTATTGGTAGGACTGTATCTGGAACTACATGTGGTAAGTTAATGGTAGGGCTCTACCTGGAACTACATGTTGTAGATTAATGGTAGGACTCTACCTGGAACTACATGATGTATGGTAGTTTAAT
>JACXGM010001284.1:0-10024 GCA_016801145.1 Umbra pygmaea
AGTGTCTGGTTGATGTTTCCTTCATTATAACAGTGTCTGGATAATGTTTCCTTCATAATAAAAGTGTCTGGTTGATGCTTTGTCCAGTATCAAGATCCCTGGTTGTGACCTCTCTGTTACTAAATACAAAGAGCCATGCTGACACCAGAGAAAAATGTATTTATAGTTTTTCCCTTGTTTTTAAAGCTTTTTGGCATTGGATGAATTGGCAGTAAGAATAAGAGGCTGCAGGTAATTGGTTTAGGATGGTTCTGTTATTCGCCAATTATTTAAAGGGCCCTGCAGTGGTTCTCCATGTTGGGCGTTTCTCTAGCCAATGTTCCAGAATGCATCAAACAAACAGCTAGGTGCAGGCGAGGATTAGCCTGGATTGAATCTGCATTAATGTGGCACTAGTGGCCAACTGTGACCCCACAAACATCTACCTTATACAGTGTATACTCAAAATTATATAGCATCCTTCTTGTGGCGTGTCTGACAGCCGCGGGGTCGGGGGTCAGTGCTGGATGCATCTCTGAGGTAATCAGTGTGTTGCGAAGGGGAACCAATGGTGCTTTCCAAGGAAAATGAACAACAGATGGTGGGAAGGACAGCAGACATCCAGCCACATCACACCGTCTGTGAGGCAGGCAACAGGGTAGAACATGTCTGTCCTTTCTTCCTGGCTTTATTACTTCCTGTGTGTGTGAGGAGGAGTAGGGGGCCTATCAATGTCAGTGTAGAAACATGGCTGAAGAAGAAACAGGAAGAAAGAAAAAGACAGGGAAAGAGAAAAGAGAAAGAGACACCGCTGCTAAAGTCTATCTTTAGCAGCTTGTTATTCTTAAAAAATAATGTTCTACCAGTTTACCACTCCGCCGGCTCATGTTCACATCATGACCCAATATGAGACACTGGCCGCCGGGTAGCGAAGCATCAGCTCAGGCTGCATCATTGGAGTGTCTATCCTGAGGTGATACCCACTTGTAATTCAACAGCCAGACGAGACAGTTTAATGCAAATTTTGCTTGATCTAGTCTGGTTAAAATGTCTAGTGTCAGTTCCTGACATTTCCCAAATTGAACATGTCTAATCTTAGCATAAGGCTTGAGACGGGTGTGTATATCTGTCCACAGCATAGGAACATGAAGAGAAGATGTCACGTTAAAATCCTTCCAGAAATAAAGGCATATTTGTAGCTACCGCATGCCACATTCAGAAAGGAATTTAATGGCAGTCAATTGTGCAGGGTGGAAATAACATTATAGTCTATAGTTAGACTAGCAGACAGCCAGCTAGATATTTTCTGGTACAGTTGGCTACCCTCTATTAAAATCATTGTGAAAAATTTTATTCAAATTGGTACCAGTGTGCTGGTAAGATCCGAAAGCCCCGGATAAAAAAAATTGAGGTCCTATTTTATTATTTACCTAATTAATTAGGTACAAAGTAGGAGCAAAAACTTAGTGGAATTGGTTTTGAAACCTGTGACTTAAGCAAACTACGTAACTTGTTAGATGAACTCTGATCTGATATGTTCAGTTGCAAAGGTTTTTGGTACACTGTGTCTGGATGAACAAGAGTCAGGCTCTCCTGAAGGCAACTTTATCCTTCACCCAGGTAGAGTCCCTAGCCTGGGTTCAGTTATCAGCAAACATCATGCACAGACAGTCATTAACCTTCAGCATAGAGAGCTGGCTAGTTACTGCCGTTTAAGAGAAGGTTAAAAGGTCAATGCCAGAGCAACTCACTCAAGTGCATTTAGGTTTAATGTAGTTGGACACTGTGGACATTGGACCTAGCTGTATCTAGTTACAGTAGGGAAGTTGGAGGAGGAAAAAAACATAACCAGCTGCAGAAAAACATAACCAGCTGCCACACCTGAACTGTAATAGTTAGACATAGTCACATGACATCTGCCAACAGATTCAAAAGAGGTTTACAGAAGAGAACAGAGGCCATTGTTTCCTATGAGGTTTGTCTGCCAAAGGTGCCAAGGGTTTTTAGTGTTAGAACACTTCCTGTCTGAATCTGAGAAAGAGAACCTAAGAACAGTCAAAACATGTCCATGCACGTAACCACAACCACACAATACAAATGCAAGAGAGATCTAAGGCATATCTGAACACTTCCCTCTGTAGTGTGGTCATGATGACAACATGTACAGGCCTGGCCTTTCCACTGTCTTAATCACGAAATTCCTGGTCAAACACTGACGTCTTGACTCTTACACAACTCCCCTGCATTTCCAAAACTGAAGCCAGAAACACATTTACCCGGAGACATCAGACATACCGGTCAGAGCTTATCAAGGGAAGACAGTGGAGCTGAAGGGCTGATTATAAAGCCCAAAATATGTACCAAAATCAGACTGAACACAAAACATAGCACTGAGCATGAATAGAACAACACCAGTGTGACAACTGTCTCTGCTGTGTTTCATGAGAACAAGGCCACAGCAACATTTGAGGCGTGCGTACATGGTTCATCCAACCACATGTCGCCGAGCCGCCGGCACTGTTCAACCAACACGGAAGCTTTAAGTCGGATCGTGGATGTTCTATATTCTATATTCCCAGGGTCATTTCCTGGTTGCGTTTGGATCCATAACCTTTAATCTGATCTGAGCCAGATGGGGGGGCATTTCCCATTTTACTGTAAACAGAATAATCACACAGCACGCCACAGTACCTCTGACTCACAGGCGTCAAATGGCTCAGAGGTTAGGGAGTCATACCTGTAATCGGAAGATTGCCGGTTGAAATCTCGACTGTGCCAAATGTCATTGTGTCCTTGGGCGTGACAATAGGCCTCTCACATTGAATGTTCTATATTTGAAAGTGGATAAATTAATCTCCGGTCTGTAGTAAAAGCGTGGGCAAT
The DNA here is from genome assembly GCA_016801145.1 of Umbra pygmaea. Lineage (NCBI taxonomy): Eukaryota > Metazoa > Chordata > Actinopteri > Esociformes > Umbridae > Umbra > Umbra pygmaea. The sequence continues at coordinate 2,863 of JACXGM010001284.1, forward strand.
GGACGTTGAACAGATTTATTTCCACCTCTTTAACAACATTGTCAAACAACTATGGGCTATGTGGTATGCATTCTAGACAAAGAGTCCTTAAAAAAAATCAAACATGTTGAAGAGCTATAAGTTCTAAGGTAAGGGTAAGTGGAGTAAGGGATGTGATGAGGTTTAAGATTAGTTTTATTTAATTTACAGATTACTGTGGCTACATTGCTGTCACATCTGGTGTTGTGTGGAAGAGAGGAATGGAGACCAGAGCATGGAGGAATGTTCTAGATGTTTAATGAACGGAGACATGTTAAAATACTTGATAGCTGTTACTGCTGATACACAAAGCGCATCAGAACTGCACAACGTCTACACATTACATACTTGTGCTCTAACGCGGCATAGACGGGATAGTAAAATAAAACGTATGCCTGGTTGCAACAATGACGCACGTATACATATTGTTCGACACATATCGAGGTGAAGGCTCAATCAAATATGCACACTCACAAAGTATAACAACAGAACATGTCTCAGGCTAGTAATAGTATCTTCAACATCTCCTCTCCTCCATGACAGGAGTTCACTCACAATAACACGCGCTGACCGTTCCGGGATACTGGGATTAAATAGGCATCTTGATTACTCATTATGCATTACGTGCCATTCATGTGTAATGAGCAACCAAGGGCCTACCACTCTCCCAGCGCCCAAAGGTCAGTTTAAAACGAAATACATATAACAAATATGCCACGAAACATAAACGCCCTTACATTTTGTGACAATTGCAGACTGTCGCAATAAAGTGTTACCACATTTAAAAAAACTTGGAAGGTGCAACTTCATTAACAATACTCCGCTGGAAACTTTTAAGTCATTGCGGTTTAAATGGGTTAAATTACTAAAATGTCACGATTACCACCATCATCAATGTCTTTTAACGGCCAGCGCAATCAGTATGATTACTGTTGACAGTTTTCAAATGAGAAAGAGTTTGAAATGATCCAGCATGAGCCTGTGTGAGAGGGGCTTCAGTAAAGCAGATACCCACCCACTCTGCAGACTAGCTGGGGATACAGCTGGTGTTTCAGTAGAGGCTACGCCCTGCCTTACTTCTCAGTTCCAGGTCTCAAAGGAAGCCAGCTTACTGTAAGTCACTGTCTGGACAATGAACCAACTGGCTGGACACTCAGTGTCAACTCTCCAATCTCTTGTCTTCGCTGTTACCCGTTCTTCTTCTTCTCTGTCTGTGTTTCTGTTTGTGACCACTTCCTGTGGAACTCCCCACTCATGTTCAAACAAAACAACAACAAAGAGGCTGTGACGTGGGTGTGTGTGTAGTACAATCCCCCCATACATCCGTTTCCATGCTGTTTACTAGTCGGTGCTTTGCTGTGCTAACGAGTTCCAGTACGCCGCCATACAGGCCCTCTTCAGGCTTATCATTCAAGTCTATTCCCATGCTTCGCTTCTGTTTATCTGTGCTGACGTAAGACCAGTAGGAGTAATGGAAATTGAAGATTTTATATTCATCAAAACCTCCACCGGAACAGTAGTGCAGCTCCTTTATGTGGCGTGCCCTGGGTCTACCTGTGTGAATAATGTATTATGGAGATGTGTAGAGCAGATGAAACCCTGGGCGGTCTTTGAAATCCTTTCTACTAACTGGCGATTCGTTCCTTAGTCCATGTTCCCTCAGTTCAGTGAGAACCCGTTGAACGGTAAAGGTTCTGAGGGAGAGCTCTTGAATAGTTTCCTTCGATGCATTTAGAAGAACCGAGGATACAGTGGTAGAATAAACAGTGGATGAGAGGACCAATCAGCTCCTCACCAATGGATGAGGACCAATCAGCTCCTCACCAGTGGATGAGAGGACCAATCAGCTCCTGCCAGTGGATGAGAGGACCAATCTGCACCTCACCAGTGGATGAGAGGACCAATCAGCTCCTAACCAGTGAATGTCAAAGAGCTAGGCAGAAAAATAAACAGGCCCTCTCTCTGCTGTGTTTCAAGAGAACGAGGCCACGGTAACATTAAGAGCTTAACATTGGCACACACACACACATACACACACACGTACCAGAACACACACAGTTAACCTTAAGTCCCAACTACTACAGAACAGACGGCTGGCCTGTGCTGCTCTTTCAGCCATGACTAGAACAATTAGAGGTCATGGGTACATGCCTGCACCAGAGCCATCCTCTCCTCTTTAACTCAATAATGCACTTAAGTGTTCTGTGATTCATTGTGACTGTGTGTGTGTGTGTGTGTGTGTGTGTGTGTGTGTGTGTGTGTGTGTGTGTGTGTGTGTGTGTGTGTGAGTCTTTCAGACCGTGAAAACAACAAACCCCTCCATTGTCGAGAAACTGAGAAATCTGACTGATCAAGAACAGGAACTTGCTGGTAAAAACGACTCGCAGGTTAAAACAATCGGCTGGTAAATCAAAAACCACACAGGCTTATTACATTCCACGTTGAAAGCTGGAGTGTGTGCATGCGCAAGCGTGTGCGGCATCTTACCTGACGCATGGCCGTGAGGCAGCAGGGCGAGGAGTAGGAGTAGGAGGAGCTCAGAAGTGGCCAGTATGTGGACCAGAGAGGAAGAGGCGGGCCGTTCTCTCGTCTCACACACTACCGTTCCATCTCTCATCTTCCCCGGACTACCTTCTGCACTGCCGCTTATCTACCTGGAACACAGAGGCAACGGATTACTACCGAATGAATATAAAGCAGCGTTTACATAACTGAGGAAACGTGACAGACAGAGAGGAATAGAGAGCGGGTGAGAGAGAGTTAGCGTCCACCCTGCAGTCAGCACGGCACGTTTCAGCTGGATTAGGGACATTGAGTCTAGCGTGCTGATCTGACTGACACTCAGAGACAGCTAGAGGGAAAACTGAATCATTCTGAAATCTTTCATAACAACACCCTAATCTGTGGGGAAACAAACCCAGAGAAGAGACCCCTAGGACTGCCGTTGTCTGGGCTGGGTTCATAAATGGATATCACAGTGGAACATAGTTAGACCCAACCAAATCCTGAAAAAGCATTACACTGGAGATTCAAACAAACAAGCAAATGAAATGTTAAATGGAGATGAAAGGACAATACAGTGGCAGAACACCTGACCGGATCAAAACCTTGATTATGAGCATGTTATGGAAACAGAGATCTCCATAGCCCATCTTCTATCAGGAGATAGCAGTTTGCACATAAGGCAGACCTAACAAAATGAGGTGGAATCTGAGCTGCACTTCCTAACCCTCCACCCAATTGTAGGACCACATATTTCCCTGAAACCATACAAACCCACAAAATGGAGATGAAGTTTATAAGACAAAAAAATGTCAACCTTGTGATGTTTTACCCATTATTCCCTATAGCTGCGGAATAATATCAACAAGAATTCATGAGGAAAAGACTTGACTGAAATAAAAAGTTTGGCACACGTTTCACATCAGGAATTGGTTGTTATCCCAACTGGCCACTGGAAATAGATATAATTAGCTGATTGCTGATTGGATTTTTCAAGGCAATTATCAGCCAACAGATTTGTGCATCTCTACCAAAAAATAACTTAAAGAAACACTCCAGATCCTAAACGGCAAAAAAATCGCTGTACTGGTCATGTTTCCGACACGACAGGCACTAAAAACACCTCAGCGAGTTCGAGTCAATCTTTGAATCGAGTTGATTGGAGAATAAAAATGGGACAAATGAAGATCGACACCCCTGAATCTAACTGTAGTTTCGAAAATGTTGCGTTGACGTCACTGTGTGAAATTCCAAACACTTTGGGAATTACCAAATGTGCTGAGAAGGTGTTTTTAGTGTCTGTCATGTCGGAAACACAATGATTTTGAGCTGTTTGGAGCAATCCTTTAAAATGAAAAGACACATTGATAAACTCCTGTATCTGTTATAAGAAATACTACAAATAAGATTTGTAACCTGAAAAAATGGGTAATCAACAATAACTGTCGAACAGATGCTGTACAAAGCTGATTATGTATTTTAAATGTCTTTATCCTTTTAAAATATTTGTGGAACTTTTATTCCACATCAACATTGTACTCATGTATTGTTTATGTGGCTTTATCACCCAGATTCATCTATCCGCCATAAGATTAACAGTCTAACCAACCAGCCGATCTGTGTAGTAGATGACACTAATGATGATGACTTTGCTGGGAAATACACACACTAATCTTTAGGAGAGAAGGAATAATGAGAGTGATAAAACCAGAGGCCCCTGCCAGCCCGATTCCAAAGGGGAAATGAACAGTTCACTAGGTTCCCAGAAACAGTTAGGAAGGAATAACAGAGCGGAGGCAGCTCTCTCTTTCCCTTTCTCACAGTCCCTCTGGTTAAACCCATTTTAAGTAGCAGAGCCCGACAAACAGTGAGCTGAGCAAACTGTATCTGGAAACTCCCCCAATAAACTATATCTGGTAACTGCCTCAGAGTAAGACTAAGTGCAATCGCTTGGAGGGGAAAACACTAATTGGACAAAAACAAAGATGTCCACATCCAGGAATCATTAAACCAAATGAGATCCAGGTGCAGACATTTGATTGGTGGGGTAGCGAGTAGCACTGCATTAATGAGCAGGATGCAGTAGCAGAATTGACTGACAGGGCAGGACGGGCGGCGTCTCGCAGGAGAACCGGGGGCTGCCAGTGGGTCCATTAGTCTGATCAGCTGGGGGTCAGGATAATAGCTACGCAGTAAAACAGAGGGAAGATGTGATTTGTTTAGGTTTCTGCTGCGAGGCTGCTTGTATCAGGAAGACAGTCCTGTTGGTTTTGTGTTTTGGCTGCAAGCGAGACAACTGGTACCAGATTGGGCGTCCAGGCGGTATTGACCAGCATGGACTCAGTGGTGTGACACAGCTCACCGATGCCTGGAAGAAACATACACAGTACACACACACTCCGTGGCACTAGGTCATCCTGCATTTGCAAGTTGTCATTGCCAGCTTTAAATTCCGCTATCCAGAGAGACGTGTAGAGAGCCCCCTGCGTTTAGACCAGTGGGAAGGTGAAAACAGTGACGCACGTGCCTTTGGCAAGGGCTAGGCTGGCACAGTGGCACTACGTCGTGGCCAACGGGACGTAGTCTAAACCGAACAGCCACCTGTCCGCCCGGATGATAACGTTGGCGTTATCATCGTCATTTCGCTGGTTGGTTGCCATGCACTGTGGGAGACGCTGTAGGGTTCTGTGCGTTGACGCAGTCGAGACACAATCTGGACAAGAGGCCCCAACCTTGCTATCAACAACAAACACAATCAACTGTTATGTTAGTTCACAGGGGGCTGTAACCTAGCTGTCTGTATCATTGCCTGACGGTGTGTTTGCTGAGAGCAGAGTGCTCACAGACACACTTCGGTAGCTGTGAGCGGTAAACTGAAAACCGAACAAACTTAATCGCCTTCTCAATCCCATTTCAGGTGAGAAGGTTCTGAAATTCTGATTTACCTTCACAAGATCGAACAGTGTTTCTTTCTGTCTTTGTAAATGTATTACATTGCATATGTTTTTGTGTGTAGGCTAATCTATTTTCAAGAGTCATCAGTCCACTGTTCACCTTGCATGCCTCCCCACACTGTTCTTGTATTTTCCACTGCAGATGCAGGTAACCAAGGATACCAAGAGGCCACTTAAGGAACAACGCAGCATCCTGCTTCAACTGTATCACGGTAATAGCACAGTTTAGTAATAAGCTACTGTAGTAGTAACAAATGCCAGTGTGGTAGTAATAGCACATCACAGTGTGGTTGTAATAATGCATCATTCTATAGTAATAACACATGACAGTGTGGTCGTAATAACACATAATTCTATAGTAATAACACATGACAGTGTGGTTGTAATATCATTCTATAGTAATAACATGACAGGCTGGTAGTACTAACACATCATAGTGTGGTAAAAACGACAGGGCTAGCATCCGGTTTGGCAAAGTGATGCAAATGCGGAAGTGCCTTAAACCTGCATTCTATATGAATTCCAGCTGGGGGCGACACGTGTGGTTGCAGAAGAGGTCGGTTTCTGTAGAAGTCTATGAGAAAGTCAGCCACTTCTAAATTGATTTATTACCTCAGTAAACATTTTAATAATGAGTTTATGGTCTCTAGTTTTAAGTCTTCTGCAAAACAGAATGATGTAAATTTTTTGAATTATGGTCTTGTTGATTTTGAAAGCGGCGATAAAGCAGGGGGTGTTTTAGGGAGTGGCTATGATGTGATCAACATTGACTGTGCCAGAGAAAGTGTGTAACATAACGTAGCATAAGCAGCATTGCCAACTCTCAGCTAATGTCACAGTCAGATAGCGCCTCTCGTCTAAAATCGTCCCATCAGTAACCACGATGTCTGCGCTCGTAATGGCAAACTCGACGACTCAAATCAGATCTTCACAAACCAATGGGTGACGTCACACATGGTTATGTCCATTACTATATACAGTCTATGATAATAACACATCATACTGTTGGTTTAGCACATCATATTGTGGCCATTATTTCATTAGCAGTAATAACATTATAAACATTAGCTGTTGTTCCCATTTTCCCAACCTTACCATGGAATTCTGTTTTCACTTGGCTCATGCCAGTTAAGCATAGTTATGGCCTTTAGTCCTCATTGCATTCTTACACAACATCCCAGCATACAATACAGAAATAGTTTCGCAGTTAGACCATATCAACACATCAACATTTCCTTCAATATTCTGGGTAACAGCCCATAATATACAGTATGTATTTGAAAACAAATTTGTAACAGCAAATTCAACACAGATGAGATTAAAGTAAATCACATTACATTGTTGTCTCAGATAGTTCCAACTATAGGCATACTTTTACGCTAGTCTCTTGTAACAGATAAATAAAACATCTGGTCAGGCATTAAGTACAAAACATTAGGTTCTATGTGCCAGAAAACAACCCATTTCTCAGAATTTCCCAGCATGGAGCAGTCTCTACAGTCTTCTGGGGCTGAACTAGCTGTAACATGTATTTGTCCTGCCCTAAATACCAGCTTTTCCCCACAAAGTATATAGCAACATTTGGTTCAGCAAAACAATACAAATTGTGTCGCAGGCCAGTGGGCGATTTGACGAGCGACATCATTAATGTTTTGTAATCCTCACGAAAAGGGGAGAGTAGGAGTGTA
>JACXGM010001284.1:16778-33018 GCA_016801145.1 Umbra pygmaea
TAGCGTAAGTTTATAAAATCAACAAATTTAAATGTTTGAGGAAAACTAGCTAACTTAAACAGTTAACAATCAATTTGTAAATTTGTAAACAGCACTTGAAACAACTTTCATATAATAGATCATACCAAAAATCGCTCTTGTTACAGCTGCTCCCATAGACTTCAATGTATTAAAATCATATGCTTGTAACTTTTTAGAGACGCATGAACCACGTGACCGTACCACGTGACATTATAATTTTTTACCCTCCATTGACGCAACTCTCTCTCTCTATGGCTCTGGTAATAGCTGTCTCAAGTGTGTATAAAAACATTAGCATACTTTATAACTATAGGCCTATATGATTAGTGTAGCCATTAGCTTGTGAGGAAAAAAGTGTGGAAAAAAAGAATGTTCCTTAATAAATATCTTTGAGTTTTCACTATCCCACCTACCCCCTGGCCATAGGTAAGCAAGCACACACAACTTGTGCTATATTTTCCCAGCACATCCTCCGTTTCCCCAACCACTCTCTCCCCAATAACCAATAACACAATACACAAATCAATCAGTCTTTAGTTTTAAAAACAATGATATCCCATTGTAAGTATACATGTTGCACTGTGTTTGTGTGTAGGGGGGATAGGTGCATGCACTAGATTTATTTCACTCATCTTAAAGCCTCTTGTCCACTATCTAGCCAGGAAAATTTAGATGCAGCTTTGGCACTTCACCAGATGAGGTTGCTGTTACTGCAGCTTCGAGTAATGAAATCATTTTCAAACCAATTGTTCTAAGTGGTTCAGTGCTTCACCAAAGCTTCATTTGCCCATCACTAGTACCCCCCCAAAAAATTATCCGCTGAAATATAGAAGTTTCTTTCACAAAAAAGAGTATTTTTGGGCCGCATGGGGTGCAGTTCCACCTTTGGCCGCTAAGCCCATGGTTGCTTCAACTTCCGTGTCTAAGCTTACCCCCGCCCCTTAGTGTCGCCACTCTGTTTTCTCTATCATTCTGGCATTGACCTTCGGGCTTTAATTTTGAAGGTATTCTCATTATATTGAACACATATAACCAATAACAGTGCATATGACGTATTCTGAAGTGTTGCTAGCAGAATGTCAATGTAATCAACTGTTTCATTACTTTGGAAAAGCAAGAGTAGCCATGTTTCTTCGAAGGGCTTACCGTGGAGTTTTCTCTAAAACTTGTATTATGCGGTGTAATACGAAATCAATACGGTCAAAGTCAGAACATGTTCGTGTCCAGCTCTTTCCTAACCGGCACTGTTTCTTCGACGAGGCGGTGCACGTTAAAGTACATGGGCTTTCTCCGCACCAGAAAGTTGAGTTGAAGTCCATGGTCAGTGACGATAAAGGGGTCGTCTTCAAAGCGTCCGCCCTGTACACTGCAGATGCCCAAGGACTGGTGGACCTGTGTCGCTCGCCCTCTTTGGGGGGAAGTTACACAGGAGTCGAACCCATGGGTTTGTTTTGGGCCATGGAGGCTCAGACTCCACACAGTAAATTAGTAAAGAGAGACGTGTTGGACCCTTTGATGGTTGACATAGAGGTACTACAAGGGGACACTGGTGAAGCCTTGGCCACGCAAACGAACGAGAGGCAGTTCATGAAAGAGGGGATGAGAAGGATACCATTGGGTTTGAATATAGGAAGAATTCGAGGTGTCCTCTTTCTTCCACCTGGTCAGTTGCCCATTCAAATTGTCCTCAATGGATAAATATCTCTTAATGAAATGGGAATTGATTGATTGTCGGCCATTGTACATTACTACAATCTATTGCTTTTTATCTTCATTGAAGAGCTTGTGATTTAAAACACACATTACACAAGTTTTATGAGCGTTTGCGTGAAAGCACTTTGCAGGTTGGAACTTACCTAGTAAAAAAGTTATATTTAAATTATACTCCAGTATTATACATATAGTACACTTATGTTTAACCATAAGTATAAATTAAATATTTAAGTATATTTGAAGTATACTTTCAAAATATAAATACCAAAATAATATATTAGAAGTATATTTGGTATAAATAAATTATAAGTATAATTTATTTTGCATGGGTTGGCATTGGTTGGGGCGCAGATGGCTCAGTGGGTAGGGAGTCAGACTTGTAGTCAGAAGGCTGCCAGTTCGATTCCCGACTGGGCCAAATGTCGTTGTGTCCTTGGGCAAGGCACTTTACCCTAATTGCTCCTAGGTCGTTGCTGTAAATCAGAAATTGTTCTTAGTCAACTAACCTGGTTAAATAAAATAAATAAAAATTGGTTAAGACAGGTATAATATGATTTTCCTGTTTCAAATCTTCTCTCCTGTTCTTTCTCTATTTGTCCTTCTCACTCATACCCACCTCAGGACAGGGTCCATTCCCTGCTGTTCTGGACGTGTATACTCTGGGTGGTGGTATATCAGAGGTTCGGGCCAGTCTGCTTGCTAACAAAGGCTTTGTGGTTCTGGCTCTGGCTTATTATGGCTACCAGGACCTGCCCAAAATTCCCAAATTTTTAGATCTTGAGTACTTTGAAGAGGCCATCTCATTCCTGAAGAGTCAGCCACAGGTGAGTGGAGGAACAGGAGTAGAACATCTTAGGATTACATTTGAGACATTAAGCAGATGCTTTTATTTATAGACTCTTGAAGAAGCATTTAGGCATGAGTCCCTTGCGCAAGTTGGGTACCTCTCACCGACTCTTTTCTAAAAATGTTACAGACAGGAAGCAGGAAATGAAATTACTAAATATATTTCTGCAATGAGGTAGGACATCATCCTGCTAAGATGTATATAAAGAGGTTATTTAGGTGGGGCTGAGTTTCACATCTATCCTGAATGCAAATGTAGCCAAATGAATGAAGCTGTAGGTTACAATGAATTGCTGGTTTTTGCAGAGCATATTTCATTGACAGCATCCAAAAAGCTTGCAGAGCTAAACGAATGTCCCTGCTAGGCTACTTAGTACCTTGCTTTTTAAACTTGGTTACCAGGCTTTTTAATTTGTCTGTTGCACTAGTGTGTTGTAGTTTTTCTTCTTTGAGTACTTTTTAAACTAAAATCCTGTTCTTATTAAAGAGACAGTGTACAATTTTCCCAAATATACTTCTCAATTGATAAACACTGTGTTCTTTATAGTAAATTAGGATTATATAACATGCATTATATTAAATACTCCTTCCTTCAAACAAATTACTTTGCCTGGCTCCATGAAAATGTATTTTTTTGGGCACAAAAACAGTTACAACACACCGACTGGCTGACCGAACTGTTTTGAAATGCTTTCATACCTTAAAAAATTAGTCAAATACACTTACTATTTGTTTTAGAATTTAGATTTTTTTTACAGTGTTGAATTTTATGTCAGACATCTGCTGTCATATACAATAGCTACCGGTATATCATAATGCGTATTTTAATCCTCTCATGTAATTTTTTTCTCAAACATTTGTACTTTATTTGATTGTGAGTTTATGTTGAAATGTGTTCTGCTACGGGTGTGTGTGTGTGTGTGGGCGGGGGGGGATTACATTTCCTATATCCTATTTTTTCACACATAGCTATAGTATGCAGCCCTTCACTTGGTTTCAGAAAATCACTGTGACCCTTAAGCAAAATTATTGGCCACCTTTGCACTATAGGCTAAATATTGCCTCTTAACATATTTGTGTATTTGATTCGTTTGGCCTTTTTACATCCTTATGACAGGTAATATGGAATGACTGTACCTGATCCTTGATTATAACTCTGAAAACTTGTATGAATTTGTGGGCAGTGGTGGTCATCAGACAATTAATGTATAACTAACCTGTCTATATGAAATGTAAAACAAGTAATTTAGTTATATGCATTCACTTTAATTGGCTCAAAATATCCCAGATATTATAAGTACAAAAATGCACCTTGGATCACCCTCATTAGTGCTTTTTTGTTTGTTGGGCAAACACTGACATCTAGTGGCTGCCTTGTGGCATTACCAACAACATTTTACTGACTCATCAACTACTCAAATTTTTTATGCCCTCTAGGTCCAAGGTCCAGGAATAGGAATAATTTCCATCTCTAGGAGTGGGGACCTGGCTCTGTCTATGTCTTCTTTTCTCTCAGACATTTCTGCCACAGTTTGCATAAACACTTGCAATGCCAACATCATGACACCACTTACCTACAAAGACCTTGTCATCCCTCCCCTCATACCTGTCCTGGAGAACATAACCGTAACCCCGTCTGAGATTCTCAACATACGAGATGTCTTACCGGACCCGGAAAAGGAGGAGAACCGAAATTCTGTGATTCCAATTGAACGTTCCAGCTCAACTTTCCTTTTCGCTGTCTCAGAAGATGACCAGAACTGGAACAGCAGTTTATTCGCCCGGCAGGCCGCGGCTCGCCTGAGGCGTCATGGGAAAGAGAACTTTGAGGTGGTGACATTCCCCAAAGCGGGTCATTTCCTGGAGGTGCCCTACATGCCTTATTGCCCATCTAGCTTCCACGCAGCAGTGGGTCAAGTAGTGGTGTTTGGGGGAGAGGCAAAAGCTCATCACGAAGCTCAGTTGGATTTGTGGAAGAGGATCCAGGAGTTCTTCAGGAAACATCTGGATGGAAACAATACTTCCTATAAAAGCAAACTGTAATACTCATAATTTCTTTGCAGATATGTCTCTTCACAGATCCTGAAATCAACAGCTTTTAGACAAGGAAACTCACAGATAGATAATCTACAGCAATCTGTGACATTTTACAGAAAATTAGACCATGTTGTGTAGTTAACTTGGAAAGCAACTAAAATATACATGTTTGGATGTATACTGTCCTGCAAAGACGAAAGGCCTTAACTTCAGAAATTTGTTATCATTCAAGGTCTGCTTTATCGTGTGGAGATGTTTATTAAGTCAATTTTTTGTTTTTTTGTAGAAAATAGTGTGTTGTCTTTGTCACATTTCCAATATTCTGCCTACAATTTAAACACTTCAAAGTCATTTTCTCAGTTTTACACTGTGGCGCGTGAAGGTTTTTTCCGTTTGTGGGGAAGTGTAATGAACCACCCTGTGAGTGACTGGCTGTCTCTAAAAAGGAACTTTTTTATACTTTTTCCCATTGGCCACTAATTCTTTCCTTCTAGTTGATCCCACAAATGTATTTGTAGTTTGTTACAAAGAAAATAGCCTGTTATTGACTAAAGTAAATTATACTCATTTTGTAATAGATGAATCGTAATGCTCTCTCTGAATCAACACTCTTATTTCATAGTACTTACTTATTTTTAATAATAATAGTGATTAATTTTATATAGTGCTTTTCAATGACCCAATGTGCTTTCCATAGTAATGGGGGAAGCCCACCTCATCCACCACCAATGTGTAGCACCCACTTCTATACACAGACACACAGTAAACACACCCACTTCCATACACAGACACAGTCAGCGCACACACATTCATTTCGGTGATGCATGGAAGACATTTTGCACCGGAACGCTCACCACACATCAGCTATCAGGTGGAGAGATGAGTAGTTATATATGCCAATTAGGAATGTGGGGGATTATTAGGTGACCATGATTGAAATGAGGCCTGGTTTGGAATTTGGCCATGACACCGGGGTTAACATTCTTACGAATAGTGCCAAGGGATCTTTAGTGACCACAGAGAGTTAGGAAACCCATTTAACATCCCATCCAAAAGACAGCACTCCGCACAGAGCAGATGTCCCCATCACTCCTCTGGGGCATTATGATACATCTTTGGACCAGAGGGAAGTGTAGAGGGACGGCCGGGTCTTGGTAGACTTGCAGTGGTCTGATACTCCTTCCATTTCAATATTATCGCTTGCACAGTGCTCCTTGGGATGTTTAAAGCTTGGGAAATCTTTCTGTATCCAAATCCAGCTTTGGACTTATCCAAAACAGTAGCTCGGACCTGCCTGGTGTGTTCCTTGTTCTTCATGATGCTCTCTGTGCTTTCAACGAACCTCTGAGTCTATCACAGAGCAGGTGCATTAATACGGAGTCTTGATTACACACAGGTGGATTCTATATATCATCATTAGTCATTTAGGTCAACATTGGATCATTCAGAGATCCTCACTGAACTTTTGGAGAGAGTTTGCTGCACTGAAAGTAAAGGGGCTGAATAATTTTGCTCGCCCTATTTGTCAGTTTTTTATTTGTTAAAAAAGTTTTAAATATCCAATAAATTTCTTTCCACTTCATGATTGTGTCCCACTTGTTGTTGATTCTTCATAAAAAGTTAAAGTTTCATATCTTTATGTTTGAAGCCTGAAATGTGGCAAAAGGTTGAAAAGTTCAAGGGGGCCAAATACTTTCGCAAGGCACTGTATTAAATGGAAATGTATGCACATAGTCTATACCCATAACTGTGCAACTTGACAAATGAGATCTCCCTGATGAAGTTGTAGGTATTCAAAACATTATTCAGCTACTAAAATACAGTATTTAAAAAATGTTCACAATTTAATCATGAGTTAGATATTCTGAGGCTTTTGGCTCAATCTTGTCAAACAACATTAATTCGTTTTTGATCCTGTGTGGTGAAAAATACGGCATCACACTCCTAAAGATTTTACTGTGGTAAATGTTACTTTTTTGAAGTGTAACTTTCGCATCGGTTGAGTTTTAGTGATTTGCTAAAGGACTAGATGGATTTGTTTATTGAAATTGCATGATCGTTCAAATAATTCAGCTTTGGAGATTCGTCCGCAATACGTGACCATAGCACGCAGGGCTGATCCTAAGCACGGAACTAAAGGGGTGTTACCATAGAGTGTATATCTTTATACAGTCTATGCACGGAACTAAAGAGGTGTTACCATCCTTGTAATTTCGTGTTATTAGCTTTTACCAGAGCCCGTCTACGGATTCTTTGCTTTTACATTACAGTGGTAGCCTGGAAAAATCCAGACCCAAATCCTGAACGATTAACGATTGTGCTCTCGCGAGAACTCTGGATATCCAGGGTATTACAGTGGCTGGTTAATAAGCGATTTTTAACTACTTTGCGAACAACACATTTACACGCCCGCCTTGTAGACCTCTTAAGACCTCCGATCTTGTGCATTTGAGTGTCATTAACGTAAAGGACAGTAACTCTTCAGTTTTTTGATGAAGCGATGGTAAGAGATTATTATTATTATTAGGCTACAGAGTTTTTATGTGACGTTGCAGACTCCTTAAAAACAACACTTTAGTTTTACATTTGAACAACAGGCTAGTGTGTATCTCAAATAGATTTAAATGCAAACGTGGGGGACAACACATGACATATAATTAAATATGGTGCATTGATTAATTAACTTTCTCACATTTCTATTTTGTCATTAAGCATGTTAAAGTACAGAATGTTATGACATGACATGATCTAAACACCCGATGTACAGAAGTGCATTAGACTTTAGACGTCAGTTTACAACATGCAAAGCAATCAAATGCACTGGTTATTGACCTAATGATTGTCGTGGTGACTGGGATTGGTTTACCTGGTTTACTGACATAATTAGATCAGGTGTAATGATTATTACATGTACAGTCGAATGCAAAGGTTTAGGCACCCCTGACAATTTTCATTTATAAATACTTAGGTGTTTGGATCAGCAATTTCAGTTTGATCTATCAAATAACTGAAGAACACAGTAATATTACGGTAGTGAAATAAGGTTCTTTGTATTAACAGAAAATATGCAATATGCATCAAAACGAAATTAGACAAGTGCATAAATGTTTTGGATCCCATCAGAAATATCCCACCAATATTTAGTTGAGCCTCCTTTAGCAAAAAGAACAGCCTCTAGGAGCTTTCTATAGCTTGTAATGAGAGTCTGGATTTTGGATTAAGGTATTTTGGACCATTCCTCCTTGCAAAACATCTCCAGTTCAGTTAAGTTTGTTACGAGCATGGACAGCCTGTTTCAAATCACCCCACAGATGTTCAATGATATTCAGGTCTGAGGACTGGGATGGCCATTCCAGAACATTGTACTTGTTCCTCTGTATAAATGCTAGAGTAGATTTTGAGCAGTGTTTTGGGTCGTTGTCTTGTTGAAGTATCCAGCCCCGGCTTAACTTCAACTTTGTGACTGATTCCTCTACATTATTCTCAAGTATCTTCTGATATTAAGTGGAATCCATGCAACCCTAAACTTTAACAAGATTCCCAGTACCGGCACTGGCCACACAGCCCCAAAGCATGATGGCGTCCACCAAATTTTACTGTGGGTAGCAATTGTTTGTCTTGGAACACTGTGTTCTTTTGCTCCAGACAGTGTTGGAAGTGCCTACATTCACATTGGGGCCATACACACTACTGAGTCACATTTTGAGCTGCTGTGATGACATTTACGCAATATGGAACAGCCTGTGAGTTTAATTGTTTACTTCAATGTTTTGTGTGAGTTTGAATTCAGCCCTCAATCGGCGGGTGATTTTGTATTCAATTGACTGTTGTTACGCCATTTTGATGTCCAACAAATGACACAATATACACATAAAGATTTAGTCAACTAATATTTACCCAGCTTCCTTGTTTCCACAGGACTGACCTAAAATCATACAAAGCCCTTTAACATGATAGAATGTAAAAATTTTCATAATTGAGCAGCTTTGACACAGATGCAAATATAAAAGATAAAAACGCAACAAAATACATAATTTAAATTTTAATAACTTTTTCTCTGTCTTCACGTTAGGTTAAGGGCTACACTCTATGAAGAAACTTCTGGAAAGCCTTACTGAGCTCTAGCGTCCACACCGCTATAATGTCTCTCTCTCAGTGTCAGGTCCACATCCTCCCCAGCCCTCGCTGTTTCTTCGACGAGGCGGTGCACGTTAAAGTACATGGGCTTTCTCCGCACCAGAAAGTTGAGTTGAAGTCCATGGTCAGTGACGATAAAGGGGTCGTCTTCAAAGCGTCCGCCCTGTACACTGCAGATGCCCAAGGACTGGTGGACCTGTTTCGCTCGCCCTCTTTGGCGGGAAGTTACACAGGAGTCGAACCCATGGGTTTGTTTTGGGCCATGGAGGCTCAGACTCCACACAGTAAACTGGTAAAGAAAGACGTAAATGTTCCCATGTTGGTGGACATTAAGGTGTTCAGTACAGAGGGACAAGAGAAGGTCCTCGGGAGTGTGACCAATGAGAGAGCTTTCCTGGGGGAAGGCGTGCGGCGAACGCCAGTCAGAGGGGAGCGAATCAGAGGGACTCTATTTAGTCCTCCAGGTCAGCTGGCAAACTGTGTTTATCTATTGTTGACAGAATGTGTAAAAAAAATCCTTACAAAAAATAGATTGATTAATCAGTTTCCATGGAGTGTGTGTTAATCAGTTTCCATTTTTTAACACCCAAAGATCATTAGTTAAACTAAGCCATTGTGTGCAATAAGCTTTTAACACTTAGCGACATAAGAAATAAGAATTAATCAATATATAAACACCATTCCTATAGGCAAGATACTTCATTAGCATGGCGTAATCACATACCGAGCCCCCCTGTACTTACTTTCTATGTTATTTACACAGAAATGGTCAACTGTGTTCCTCTGCGGATGTGTTGTGGGTTTGTCTCAAGGGATTTAGGCCATAGAATCTGCTTTGTGAGCAGTCAATGACTCTATTTGATTAACTAACCGTAAGTTACTCTGAAAGGAGCGTCTGCTTAGTGACTAAAATGTGAGTAGGAGCTCATTCAAGACCCATTAATAAGTCTGTGACGCTATCAGCTGAAATAGCGATGAGTCATAATTCCCATGAAACCTAGTGTCCAAATTGTGGTATTTGTGTGTCAGAGTTGGTGTAGTTTTCTAAGCTCCTGACTCTGTTCAACACATGCCCCCCCCAAAAAAATATATTGGTTCTTTGGGCAATCCCCCTTTTTTTCCCACAGGTTTTAGAATTATTTCAAATAATCTCTTTTTTTAGGCTTACTTGTCTAATAATTTTGTAAATCCCATCCAGACGAGGTGACATTCGTCCAGATATACAGACCTTATTTAGATTTGTTGTTTTAGTGGATGTTGAAATCTTCTATTACAGAAATGTATGGTGGAGTAGTGGCAAAGAACCACTATCACTATTTGCCAATAGGTTTTATGCAGAAAGAGATGCCTGAATATTACTTTCTACAGTCTACACTTTCCTCCTCAGGTCAATCACCATATCCTTGTGATTATGCATTTCATAGTTTAAACATGCAAAGGAGTAGCAGTAGGTTTATAGATTTAAAATGCAGACTCTTGGCGCAGTTGTCGAAATCGCTGTTGCCCAGTGTGTTGTCATATCGCCAGGGTCTAGAGTAGTGGATGTCAAAAGGGCTGTCTTGTTACCAGCAACTCCTTGTGGTAGGTTCGGGTGCCTGCAAGCTTACTTGTTGTTTATTTGCGTCAAATGGCCCAATGGTTAGAGAGTCAGGCTTGTAATCTGAAGGTTGCTTGTTCGATTCCGAAGTGGGCCAAATGACGTGGTTCTCAGCAAGGTGCTTTACCTTAAGTTTCTCCAGAGTATGAAGCTGTATTGATTGTAAGTTGCTCTGGACAAGCGTGTCTGCTAAGTTGCTGAAATGTGAATGTTTGCCGGTAAATGGGTTCTCCTCCAGTGCATTTGTGTGAGCAAAAACATCTGGGTTGAATTAGCAATGTGATAAGGACCCTTTTGGCAAAATGTGTCTCGGAGGATGCGTGTCTCAAAATTTCACAGTTGTTGACATGAGGAATAATTGTAAATTTGGAGGAAAGAAAAATAGTGTTAAGAAAAAAGTTATCTTTCCTAGGATTTGGAACAAAAAAACTAAACTAAAAATAAGCAAACTGGTCTATGTCAATTTCTTTTAAATACATTGCTCTGTTTATAACATCATAATACAGTCAACACATTTTTTCAATTTCAACCATAGAAATGGAATATATATTCCATTTCTATGATTTCAACCATCTTTAGTTTGTAAAATCAGATAATAATATATTTATTAAGTGCTTCACTAACAACAGTTGTTGAACAACAGTTAAAAGATGACTTACTGTACAAGCTCTTTCTAAAATGTTTTAAAAGTACACTGTGTAGGAATTCTTCCCATTAAGTGGTGAAATTGTATTTTGCATTCAAACTAATAGTGCTCTATAACACCTCACTTTTTCAAATGTGTGTTGCAACTACAGTAGCCGTTATGTGCCAGGAAGCTATGACAACATGTCTTCCAATAGCGCTTCTTTTGGGTTATTCGGTTTGTTATTTCAAACAAACTGCAAACTGCATCTCTGTTTCAGCTGGATTCAGTCAGGTGACGCTGGCTCTAAATAAAAACGAGTTGTGGATTAGCTAGGCAGGTAGGCTAGTAAGTCATTTACTGATAAAGATATTAACATAGTGTACCAGGAAGCTATGACAACATGTAAGGATCTGAGGATAAGTGAGATCATTGGCAGAGGTAATTTTACACCAATGAGGACATATTTATGAATGAAGACAGTGATTTTAGCTAATAAAATACTACACACTACACAGTGTACCTTTTAAGTAGATAAAAAGAAATGATAAAAAAATCAATATGACCAGAATGAATATATAAATAGGAGTTTCTGGGTCATAAACAGTATATGTGGTGTGTGTGCAGCATCATCCATCTGTGTCTTAATACCCGCCCCCACCACACAGGTCCAGGGTCATTCCCAGGAGTGCTGGACCTGCCTCCAATGTCTAAAGGGATATCTGAGGTCAGAGCCTGTCTCCTGGCCAACAAAGGGTTTGTGGTCCTGACTGTAGCTCTTTTTGGGGAGGACCAGCCCAGCAATGTCAAACATCTGGACCTGGAATACTTTGAGGAGGCTGTAGAGTTTCTCAGAAGAAGACCTGAGGTGAGGGTTTTGTGGAGATGTTTTGCTATGGTTGAATCCAGTTCCAAACCAACCTATATGTTGAACTGCTTCTTTATCATCTCATTTATCACATTAGGTTGAATACAAGCAACAGCTTCCTGGGAAGAAAATCATCCTACATTTTTTCATAGGGCTATATTACCACAACAGACGTGCCTTTTATAGTTTTAGATTTAAAAGAGGATAATTTTGCTAACGACAAATTACTCATAAGAAAGGTTAAAATAAAGCAAGTTATTTTCTTCTGTTTCTGTCCATTTCATTCAGGTGTGTGGCCCTGGTATAGGTGTGTTATCTCTATCCAAGAGCGGAGACTTGGCCCTCTCCATGGCAACCCATCTACCTGGCATCACAGCTGTCACTTCCATCAATGCCTGTAATTCCAATGTCCGATGGCCACTGCATTACAAAGGTGCTGTCATCTCACCTCCTCTTTTACCTGATATCAGCAAGATAACCCTCACACCTTCTGGGCTGCTGAATTGCCGTGATGCGATGCCGAGTGAGGGGAACGAGGCTTCCAAGATTCCAATAGAACGTTCCAATTCTAAGTTCCTCTTTGTGGCCGCAGAGGACGACTGCAACTGGAACAGCTGTTTATTTGTGCAGAAGGCCACTGCTAGGCTAATGCGTCATAGCAAAAATAACTTTCAGGTAATAATTTAGAAAAAAATAACTTTTAAACGTACAATATGTCATTTGGCCGCTAGGGGTCTCTCAATCAAAACAATAACAAAAGATGTTCTTGGATGTACTTGGAAACATTACAAATTTCTCTGGGTAAATTGTGTATTTACATTATCCTAAATGTTTCCACCAACTTTCAAAGTTGGTGGAAACATTTAGGATAATGTAGATACACAACTAAAAATATATAATATAGCTATAATGATTTTTGCTTTTTTTAATGCAAAGTACTTCTTTTGTTATTGTTTTGGCTGAGAGACCCCTAGCATCCAAAAACTACATATTGTACCTATAAATTAATAAAGAACACGGTTTGTTGAAGAACTTGATGTCCCTGTATTTGGATGTATTTGGACTTGGTTTATGTTTATGCCATTTCTCTTTAATTCCTAGGTGGTGACATATACAAATGCAGGCCATTATCTGGAAGTTCCCTACATGCCCCACTGTCCGTCTGGTTTTCACGCCGCAATGGGTAAAGTGGTGGTGTTTGGGGGAGAGGCTAAAGGCCACCATGAAGCTCAGCTGGACCTGTGGAGAAGAGTCCAGGAGTTCTTCAGGAAACATCTGAAAGACAGCCAAAACACTGCCCTGAAATCTATGTTATGATTCAGAGGGTCACAATCATAACAGATGCAATGAAACGGTCACTTGGACATTTCTTATTCACAAGAACATGTTGTCCACTGTGGCCCCAATAAATGTATATTTCTTGCTTGAAGCAATTATGCTTTTGTCCAATAAAACCTACATGTGTTCTCCCAAAACTTTGCTCCATTTTTTAAAAGTTCCTTAAAGGTGCTATATGTAAAACGGACAGCCAGCGTTAAAAAAATGTTCAATTTCAAAATACCTGAGTTGTATCCCTCCGCCACCTCCTCCCCAGAATCGAAACTAACCTGACGAACAAGATCAGCGCAATCATGACAAGCGAACCATGTTTTACTACGTCTACGGTCATGGAACCGTTTAGAAACATGCAGAGTTTTTTTTAGGTTGTGTGGAATCTCTATGATCTCGTTCGTTTGCTGCTTCCATGGCTGTAGCGCGCTGGGTTGCGTTTTTACAGGTATGTTTGGCAATCCATTCGTTCTGTCAAAATGGGCTGTTGATAACACACAGGCCAAAACATAAACATAAATTCCGTCCCGGAACGTACTTTTCCAAAAGAAAAAATACTGACATTAGCATTGTTTTCAGAAAATATAGTATTTCAGCTTAACGTGTTTCCTTAATATCTGATGAGGCATTGGCATCGTTTTTTGATTTATTACAGTACATGTATTACATATAGCACCTTTAATGGTTGAGCTTATTTTTTTCTTCTACAAAAATGTACTACCTAACAGTGTAATTTAATTTTTTTTATTTTAGTTATTTAACCAGGCAAGTTGACAAAAAAAGTATTCTTATTTGCAGAAATGACCTGGGAAGGGTATAAAAAAGGGGGAAGAGGTGCAATTAGAATGTTAGGAAAACTGTTTTGAGGAAGCTGAAGCTTGACGCTCTGGATTTCAACCAGGTTCCTTCAAATAAGGGTCCTTACACTAATTTGGCTCAGTACTTGATTCCAGCAAACGTTGCGGTTTTCTGTTGGTTAGTGTGTTTCTTTTAGAATTCATTTAATTTTCTGTGAGCCTGACTATGGGTTCTCTGACATTCCCTGGGCCTCCTCCACGAGGCAGGGCATATTGGCATAGCACTGCCCAGGATGTTGGTTAAATAAGTCAGATTATCTATCCTGCCACGTTGCTCTGCAGCGACTTCTTGTGTTCAGATCGGGTGCCTGTAAATTCAATTAAGGATGTGCAGTTGGTGAATGTAATCATCCTGTGCGTGATCTGACTAAAGGCTTCCATGTTGGGTGAGCAGTGTGAAAAGAATCGGCAGCTGGGCGGCATGTGGTTTGAAGAACCGTGTGAGCACCCCTCACCATCCCACCGCATCTGTCCAGTTGCGGAGCAGCTGACAAGGTAGGGTTAACGTGAATTGGGAAGGGAGGAAAATGGGGGAAAATAATAAAAACATATATATATATATATATTATGTTTCTCTATTCAGCTTGCCTTAGGCGTCGTGTCTTGTTACAACCGGGAATTTATTTTGGAATTCAAAACACAGAGTAGGCCTATTACCCTCCAGCCAACCTATCTGAATTTTTGGAGACGTGTAGAATGAGAATTCCTCATGTGTGACTCAACATAGCAATATGTATTGCAATACAGTAAATGTCAAGCAATCGTAGCAATCCATATGCTGCATCAGAACATTAATTATCACAAGGCAATTCACATCATTTTCTGCATTCATCATCTGAGTATGTGTGAAAGGAAGTACATCCCAGTCTCGCCGGTATGTTTCCCATCCTGGTCGCGTAACTGCTCCCATATTCTCGCCTCACTGCAAGAGCGCTTCATCATTCATGTTAATATTTCTGGATGGTCTGTGCTTTCTCGTCGGTTTATGGTCTGACAGTCGCCCCCCAGCGCGACGTGCACTGTGAGTACTTCTAGGATCCTAATTCACATTCATGTTCTGTCTTCCTCCTCACAGACCCTTGGACTGTGCCATCAACCTGCTGGAAGGAAAGTGTCCTCAGAGCAGGATCTACCTCCTTCCAGTGGATTGGGGACTGAGGCTACATTGACTACCATGGGCTGAATGACAACACCATATATGTCCACTATCCACTCCCTCTGGTGCCCTCTGCCATTGAACAAATAAGGAGTGCTTGAGGAGTGCCTACAAACTTTTGTAATCCGTTTTAAGGCCGGTGATGAATGGAAGATGGCCTTCAGCACCACCTCAGAGGTGGTAACTGACTTCAGTAAAAGTATTTTTCTGAAGTACTCTGAGTTCACACGTTTTGTGAAGTCCCTACTTAAGAACAAAATCAGGTAAAGGGAGATAATATCTTAACAGTGAACTATTAAAGAAATAGTAAGAGTAAAGAAAATATCAATCATGGCTTTGGTAAGATATGAACTCTTTACCTCATCATTTTGGTCTCAAGAGATTGACCGTATGTTGACTGTACCAGGGAGTGAGAAGAGACTAGGAGTTTTTAATAAAAGACAGCTAGCTGAAGCTAGCACAAGTTCGACTCTTGATGTTTTATTCAAACAGGATTAAGAACATTACATAGTACCAGAAGGGGGGGTCAAGGATAAATAGCGACAGAGGTGTCATGCACCTATTTTATTTAAGGGGGCACAGTGTGCACAACACACGCAAAAATGTGCTCACAAATACAGATATTAAAAAGAAAATCCACTTGGCACAATAATCTGAGGGGGCAGGTGCCCTCTACTGCTTCTGTGCCATGCTGCTCACTGTCACCGCCGCAGAAGCAATAAAGGTCTTCAACAATTTTGTGTTTGCTCAACTTGAGGACAAAGACAAGTTTGAAGAAGTCTTAAAGAAATTTGACAAGCACTGTTATCAAAGAATGGTTTGTCTTTTGCTCATGCCTACAGCAACAGTGTAAGTATTTTTATATTGATACGATTATTACCGACCTCAGGATTAAAGCTCAGTCCTGTAATTTTGGTGTTTTCAGAGTCTCGATGATAAGAGACCAAATAGTGTTTAAAACTATTAATAAGAAGCTCTGGGAGAAATTATTTTGAGAAACGGAACTCACGTTGGAAAGTGCTATAAAAATATGTCAAGCCAGTGAGCTAGCAAG